>JAWNLI010000485.1:8340000-8615000 GCA_035042405.1 Drosophila demipolita
TAAATTGTAAATCCTTCAGTCGGAAGCCAAGTCAAATGTCATATGACAGCAAGCAGTTGCCACTGACTTACTATCTCCATCTCTCTCCCTCTCTCTTTACAACTGTCTTTCTCTCTCTCTCTCTCTCTCTCTTTCTTTATCAGTCCCTATTTGTACTTATCTATAGCTGTCTCTGTCTGGGCAATGGCAGTGCCGTAATTGATTCGTGTTAACTCTTCACTGGCAATAGACGGAGCATGCCAAGCAAATGTGGCTCGCAGTTATCCTTCATCCTGTGTGTGGCTGTGTGCGTATTTGTGTGTGTCTCCTGTGGTCCCTGGTGCTGCCCTTTTGCAGGACACATTTGCTGTCATAGATCATGCACTTGGTTAAATCAAAAATTCTTGCTGTCAACTTGCGTTTTAACACACGACTGGCTGCAGTCAATGCCATATCCTTAACCAACCCCCCCTGCCGCCACCATCTACCACTCCGCACTCCCTTCCCAAATTGTGCACAGTCATTGCGAGACTAAGAAGTTTTCAGCTCGTTTTTGGCCAGCATTTGAAATTCATTACGAGCAGCCTCTAAGTGATGTTTAATTACATTAAATTGCTGTAAGACAAACCCCGAAAACATCCATTGAGCTACATAAGTAACTAGATATATGCATGAATCTATGTATATATAAATATCTATGAATCCATGAATTTGTATGAAGTGTCGCAACCCAGTTTTACTTACTCATCTCTCAATCCCTCGTTCTTGCCACTCCCACTTTGCATGTGCTCCAAAACTTTTGTAACCCGAGTTATTTGGGTTGCGTTGTAACACACTTTTTTTGTATACTCTTTCAGAGGGTTCTCCATTTTGTCAAATAAGATATCTCTCAAAATTAATTATATATATTTCTTAGCAGCAAAAAAAAGCAGAGAAGATTTTAATTTTTAGTGAAGTGAAAAAAATATTAAAAATAAGAAAAAAATACAAAAAATTAAATAAGTATAATTTCTTGAATCGATACAATAATTGAATCACAACATATATTTTAATTTTATATAACTCTATAAGAAACACAATCACAATTTCAAAAGTATATATTCTTGATCTTGCTCTTGATCTAGCCAAGTTCTGTTGTTTGCCCGGAGTACTGATAGAACTTTGGTCATATTCAAGCTTTGTGTGTAGTTAGTAGATATATAAATCAGTTATATCGAAGATATATATATAAATTTGTCCAATTATATTTTATTCCGATTCTGTACGACGAAAACTTACAGTTTCCATAATGAAATCGATTGCTTTTTTTTTATTATTATTATTGGTATTATTTTTCATTCTGCGAGGGTATTAAATTTCAGCTTGCTAAAGTTGGCCAAATTTTTTTTTTGTTTATTTTTTGTTGGCAGGTCGAAAGGTTACCTACGTGGGGGGGGGGGGGGGTGGCAAGCAACCGAATATGGTAACTAACGATGATTGAACGCTTTCGGTTGCCTGATTTCACGCGAAAATACAAAACGCGTTGCATAAATGTAGACGACGGCTGTTATAGCATCTGGGAGACCGCAAATAGTTTATCCCCACATCCATGTGGGATGGCACACACTTGCATATGTTTACAAAAGCGACTCTTGAAAACTTGACACACACACACAAGCAGACACACACACACACACACGAAAACCTAGTTGCAGTCGGGAAAGTTTTGCATGCATTTGGCGCATTTAACGGATTAACGTCATAAGCTTTAGCACTACACACACGATGACAGATGAATTTTACGCAACTACGAGTGTGTGTGTGTGTGTGTGTGTTAGACTGTGTGTGTATGTGTGTGTTAAGCTCTTACGCTGTGCGGTATGTTTTTTGATGCCTGACAAGGAGCTACAGTTACAATTACAACCACATTTGCACATTCCTTCTACTTCGATGGCAAGCGTTTTATATGTCTTGTTGCCATTTGTGGATTGGGGCAGGGGTTAAAGGTTATAGATTGCATCTGTAACTGTAGCTATGCAACGAATGTGGCTGCTGCACTCGAGTGTAAGCCAACTTGACATCACTCAATCACCCGATTAAAATTCTTAAGCGACCAGTTTTAGCTGGCGACAAATGTAATTATCGTAATATAAAAAATTACTATAAATTTATAGCACACAAAACTAAATTATGCAAAGCGGATGTGGTAAAAATTTGTAAAGCCGAGTGTGCAAAAATAAAATATTTATATTCGTACATAAATAAGTCTAATGTTTGAGCCTAAAACATTTTTGCGCTTAAATTATTTATTTGAGTAAAATGAAAAAAAAATGTGATACACGCAAATTTTCAGATGTGTGCACAGCACATATCTTTTTTATATATAGTATGTCAATATGCATATATATATATATGTATTTACATTTTATTATTTGTATTTTTTATCAACATATTTTGCGCCATGTAAAAGATTTTAACGGGCATTTGCTTTCGGACTGTAAATATTTTTGGTTTGACTGGTGCTCCGGCTGCTGCTCCGACTGCTCCGGCTGCTGTCTGATGATTTAGCGAACGCAATCAGAGTGATGTGTATAACAAATTTACCGTTATTTATGCATACAAAAATTGCACGGCAATTAACTTTCCGTGTGGGTGGCTCGTCTGGGTTCGCTTCCTTCTCAACCGTGACTATATTGACAGGAGTAAAAAATAAATCGCGAGTAAAAAGTGCACGATTTTCAAATACTTTGTAAGAGTCTGAAAAAGTCTGGTTACACTTGTAAAAATCAAATATCAATACTATATTTGATTTTCAATAGTATAATAATATTTTAAATACAGAAAGCAAACAATCATAAAATATTTTGATATGCAAATTTAAAATTTTATTTGTCTCACTTAAATAAAATAAAATATTACAGAATTTAAGCGGTGTGTAGAAAAACTTAAATAAAATAATCAATATTAACAAATATCAAAAATAATAATAAAATAGTTAAATAATATTAACAAAGTATATAAAAAGCAAAACTCTAATAAAATATACTTTCCAATGAAGCAGTGCATCCATTCTCATAAATCTTGCCTCGCATTTCCTGCTACACAGCTGATAATATCCTGTTTAAATGATATTTTGTGCAGAGGGTATAAAATGTGCAATGTCCGGCATTTAAAAATGCCATGTTGCATATTGAGGGTTTCACTCTTTTTCACAGGAGCACCTTTCGCATGTTGAACAAATAGCAGATGTTGTTCCACCTATTTCATGCCCCCCACTTTGCACATTCATATTATTGGTTTAGTCACATTTGCATGTGCAACAGCGATTTGCATAGCGCAAAATAAAATACTAATCGGAGCGATGCAGGATTTGTGTGCACCCCTTTGGGGGGGGGGGGGGGGGTTTGTAGATCATAATTGCGTTAGGGATGCCGAATACTATTTGGTCATCTGATTTTAGTAAAATATGAACAGTTAACAGGCGACAATAAAACAACTCAATTAGTGAACCCACTGCACAAAAGTTGGCGCCAATCCATAAATCTGCCAATCGAAATATGACAAAAAATAAAGAATTATTTTGCGACTCTCAGAATTTATGGAAACCAATTAAAAGTGCCACACAAAAGCGATTCGACAACGGTGTTTCGAAGCACCCAAAACCAAATTGGCATTAGCGTATTTTCAGCAACAACATCATCATTATTGTTTGCAGTGCACAGCACTTATAATTTCCATTTATCTGTTTTTCACTTTCAGCAATTCCCTTTTTGAAAAAGTGTTCAATTAAAAGTGAGGACAGCAGCTGGCATCGTTGCTGTATTGATTACACAATGAGGGAATTGGTTGCTTGCCACTGCTACGATTTTGTGGCATTGTGCGGTTCAGTGTGATCAACTTAAGTTGCTAGCTTGGCTAAGTTCTTGGCTTGGCCAAATGCGGTTGATGCCGTTATCTGACTCGTTGCTGTTGTTGCTGTTGTTGTAGTTATGCAACATGCAAGTCAAAATTCCAAACGCTCAACAACAGGGCAGTCAGGTGAGCTGGTTGTGGCTGCAACAGTGGCTGTCTGTCAGTTTTCCTGGGCGCATGCTGGTTTGCTGTTAGCTGTGCATTTTCATCAGCTAACGAAAGTTGCAACCACTTGCGAGGCCGCAGTTGCTCACAGCGCTGATCCAGTTGCCAGAGTTGCTGCTGATGTTTGATGATGATGAAATAGCGTGCTCAGGGATACGATGGCCATACTCAATGCCCGCAAACCCCCCTCCCCACCCACCCACAATCCCCTCGAATCACTCTCTTTCTCTCTAACACCCAACGTAGCATGCTATCATTGCACATTGGGTGTGTGTTTGTGTGTGTGCAGCACGCCAGAAAGGAATGTGCAACAGAAACCAAAAATATGCGATATAATTCCAAAGCACAATACCATGAAGTACATCATCAGTGCAGATTTATGGTTGACTGCTAGAATAGGTCAGCAGCCGCATTTATTGAAGAAGCAACGGCGCTTGCCACATGCTGCAAGCTGCACCACACAATGTACACTCAGCAAAAGCTAAATATCCACTTCGATCGATAGTCAAAGCAACATTTATGAAATTGCCATTTCGAGAATGCTTGTTAATATCCAAACTAAGTTATTTCCAGTTTCCAACATATTGTTTTCGAACATATTGTTTAAAATATTTCATTTAATATTTCTTGTTTCAAGAATTTGACTAGAAGTAGAATTTGCGATGGGAGTCTTAAATTAAACATCTTAAGGACTAACTGCCTCTAATATTTGTTAATAATGAAAATTTCCATTTGCTTTACATATTTATTATTTTATTTATGCACGATTTTGCAATCGATTTTGAAGTTAATTTTGTGCGTTAAAAATGTTTGACTATTTTAAGTTTTTATATAAAACATTTCTCAAAAATAGTGAGCATTTTCATTTGATTTACATATTTATATTTTGATTTTTGACTATTTTAAGTTATTATGTAGAACATTTCTTAAAAATAGTGAGAATTTCCGATTGATTTATTTATTATATAAAAATTGATTTTGAAGTAAATTTTGAAGTCCATTTTCACCTGTGCTTGCTAAAAAATGTTAACTATTTAAATTTTTTATGTGAAACATTTTTAAAAAAATTTTATATAAAAAACTCAGCATATTATTTGCAGACATACTTACTTAATTTAAGTAATTTGTCCAAACCGAATGCATTAACTTAAATAGAGCTTGCCACAATGTGGCATGCAACTGATAACATCTTGTTTCTTTGAGTGTTGTAACTGAAGCTGAGGCTACCGGCGCAACGGGCGTTTGGTAAATTACTTGCACATGCACACATGCCCCATCACCGTGCCTCAGCTCTCTTTTTGAACAACGCATCATAGTCATAGCAGCCATGTAGCATGCATGACATGTACATACGTATGAATATACATATGTGGATACGTATGTGGCACGAACGCAGCTCGCAGTCATCATCAGCACCACAGCACACACAGCACACACACACACACACACACACACACACACACACACACACACACACACAAACACACACACACAAACACAGACACGATGCGGATGCGTTGTGGCTTTGTTGCCTTGGCGCTGAATTCGAGCACTAGAAAATATTGAAATCTCACTGACTGGCGCCGCATCTCTAATGACGTGTGTTTGAAATGAAATATTCATATGTGCGTTGTGGGCGGCGACTGCAAAAGGGGGTGGGGGTGGGGGGAGGGGTGTGAGAATGGCGTTGGTTAACTTTGGCAGGTTGTTTGTTTGCCGTCAACCACAGGCCTCTGACAGCAGCCCAAGCTGCTGCCTGCCTGCTGCCTGCCTGCTGCCTGCCTGCTGCCTGCCTGCTGCCTGCCTGCCTGCCTGCCTGCCTCTTTAAAGTGTCACCAAGTTGAACCCAAGGCAGAGCAGAGCCGAGCAGAGGATTGCTCAAAACTCATACTTAAATCGCTTGGCATTAGTTTAATGGGCAGACCAACTGGCGCACAGATTGCTGCCCGACCGGTCTTTGGCCGCAGGCCGCTTCTACTATTATCGTTAAACGTCATCAGCAACGTCTTAACTTAAATTTCTTAAAGGTTGTAGGTTGGAGGGGGAGGGGGGGAGTTGTATCGCCTTTTGCTGATTTGTAATTCAAAACCTGTGTCGGCCACTGCTGGCCATGTTTGCCTTTTGCTTGGTCCGAAACCTAAACATATGTTACGAATTATACGGAATTAGATTCATAATAAAATAAAGCAGCAACCGTCGAGCTGGTAATCAAAACAAAACATTTCGGTTGCTCATCGACTCCTTAAACTGTCCACCCCCCCCTGCCCCGTGCCCCTGCACCCTGCCCATCCCACATGGCACACTCACGCACGCACGCATCCTGACAGCATTTTGTATATGGAGGATGTGGAGGAGGCCAAAGTTTGGCTCTGGATGGCAGCAGCAGCAGCAGCAGCAATCAGTGCACACAATGTGTCCATGGTTTTCTGGTGAATTCCAACCAATTCAGACCAGTCACAGCAGCAGCAGCAGCAGCATCCATCCCATCAGGTGAAATTTGATTAGGGTCGTAAGGGCAATGATTGAGAAAACGTGATCAAATATGTTGCCATAAATGTTTAAATGTTGCTATAGTTTTTTTGTCTGTTGTTGTTGTTGTTGTTGTTATTGTTGCTGTTGTTGTTATTGTTGCTGTTGTTGTTATTGTTGCTTTTGATGTTTTCGTTGTTGTCCGTTTTGGCTTTGTCCGAGCTGCTCGAAAGCGACAGTGCATATAAAAATAAAAACTTGGGTTTATTATGCTGATGACTTTTAGCCGTGATTATTATCGTTAGCCATTTTCTCTCCTTGTCGTCGCCATTTCGCCCCCCATATTTTTTTAAGCATGTGTTTCCCCTAAACGCTGATTTTATGAACACGTTTAGTATTTGGTAATCCTTGTGTGAGAGAATGATGATATTTAATATTGTTACTTATTGCATCCAAAATTTGAATTTAACTGCTCATTTAAATATTTATTTATTGTTTATTGCTTGCAACACTTATTCCAAATCTAATAATATTTATTGCTTTTTGTATGCATATACAAATGAGTTATTTTATTTATTAGAAATTAACAAATTAATTTATGAAATATTCGAACTAAATTAGAAAATGATTTGACTGTTCATTTTAATTTTAATCCTTTGTTTATTTCTTGCGAAACTTATTTATAATCTAATAATATTTATTGCTGGCTTATTGCAGGACTAATCAATTTCTAGCTACAAACTATAAATATTAACTAACAACATAATATCGAATAAAACCAATTATTCTTATTTTGAAAGCATTTGCCAATTCAATTTATAAGTTACATAAATAATTTATTGCTGAATAATGAAAGAAGTTTTTACATTTTTGATTATTTTCTTGGCAACACAATTGATTTTCGAATTATTAACCAGTTTGAGAATTACACATTTTATTTCAATTTGTTGCTTGTAAACAAGATGTGCTCGAATTAATTAAGATGAATAAACATATGTTGCATATAACAAACATCACATGGGGCAAATCGGAAACCGTAATTACGCCTCGTGGAAAATAGGATTGGAATTTCCGTAATTTGTTTTGTTAATTAGTAAATAGCAAGCAACCGCAGAATTTGTTCATAGATTGGCTTGCTTCACACACACACACACACACACACACACACACACACACGCACACTCGATAGCATTTAAATACCATTATTCATATTGAAAGGGATCCGGCTTAAGCATTGCATAATTGCATTAAACAATTGCTGATTAAAATTGCTAACGGCTTCGGAGAAGCGCACAAATGGATGCCATGCATATATAGCGATGAGGAGCATTAATTTATGATTGCTTAATTAAACCAATTAGATTGCAACAACAACCACAAATTCAACGACTGCATTTCATAATCAGTGCAATTGGCAGCGTTGCGAGACTCTTGGCTTTGTGCCGGCTTTTGTCGCCGCGCATAAGAGCATTTGCATAACTTAAACTAAAATCCCTGTTACCCTAACTGGTCTTCCCCAAAGCCAACCCCACCCCCCACCTAGCGTCTCTCCCTGCTTTCTTAAACTAACCCCTTAGCTCTTAGCAACAGTACGCAACGTTGTTTTTGTGGCTGCTGCTGCTGCTGCTGCTGCTGCTTTGGTGGCTGCCATCATTTCTAATTTATAAACCTAATGCGACGCTGTTGCAGTTGCAGCAAGGAATGGGGTGTGTTGGGGGATGGTTGCAACGTGGCTGCATTGTCTACAGTCTGCACAATTTAAGATCATTTAATATGCAAGTGTCTTTTGTTCGTGGCGCGTAACCAGTCTCCAGTTTGCTGTCATATTTATTTTTCATTTGAGTGCCAGCCAGCGAGAAATAAAACTTTGCCGTTTGGCCAAAACAAAAGGCGGCTCGAATGTCGCGTCTTGGACGCACGTCAGCTGCGTTGCAAGCACCCCGTCAACCCTGCCACATCCCCCACATCCCCTGATGTGCCACGACCCTTTCACACTGGCATTTGAAATTGGCACAAAAAGTACATGCATTTTCATATAATATTGTTGCTGCTTTTCCTGTGAAATTGTAAATTATTTAGCGTGTCGGCAGGCAGCCAGCAAAGGGGTAGGGTGCCGCGGGGTAGGTGGGGGCAGGATTGCCTGGTTGCGCTCGCGGATACAACGCCTGAATAATTGAATAGACTTTCTTGCGTAATAAATGCTTTTTACTGCTGCAACTCGACGGGTGAAAGTTTTGTGCTGAAAAAGCTGAGAACTTTTCTATTTTATATTTGTACAATTGCCGTAGCATGTTTATATAATTTACTCACCCCCCCCCCCCCCACCACCCTTGCCCACCAGCTGTCAGCACTCTTATTAGCTAATCAGTTTCCGATCATGCCACCTGTTAGACACTTGACATGCATTTTTTAGCAGCCCACTTTGACGCACGTGTTTCATCTACATTAAATTTCGTTTAAGGCTGCCACCAAAAGCGGAAACGGAAAACTCGAGCAATTAGGCAAAGCTTCAAGTGCGAAAGTACTAACAATAGGAATAGGGAGGGGTGTAAGGGGGAAAGGGGATGGTATATTCTGTGCGTGGGCTTGTTTGGTGGCCAGCAAGATATTCCCACTTTCGAGGTATTTTGCTTGCACAAAACTTTTTCACTGCGAAACATTTCAAGCGAAACGAGGCTGTAAAAAAAATTTAATTTAATTGCACAATGGGCGAGTTTATTGTGGAAACTCATGCACAATTAAATAACAAATTATTAGTCATAGTTTAATAATTATTGGAGTTTTTTTTTTAGTAATTACAGATTTATTGTAAACAAAATTGTTACTAAATATTGTAAATTTGACTGTATTGCTTTATATGCAAATCTTTTTCTAGTAGTTGCCTGTCGCCATTTGTTTTGTACTGTCAAAATATGATTTTCATTTATGTCTACTTATGCTAAAATTAATTTATATTCATCTAGTATATATTAAGGTTATTCCCATTGATATCATCTCTGATAGACTTTCTTATAAGAAGTTTCTATTGCAGCGCAAAGAAAGACATCAAAAATTTTATGTAAATGATAAAAATATGAATAAAGCGTTCAGCCAAAAGTTAAATGAAAAGTTTTCAATGTGAAAATGAGGCAAAGTGAAAGTTTTTTTTTCACAATTTTTTTGTTGGTTTTTTTCTGCCTTCTTCTCATATTATTATTATCTGCCTTAATTGTTTTTCTTTCGACTTATTTACTTTTTTTTCCTGCGGCTTCCCTCCTAGTATTACTTCGAGTTTTAGTGCCCATTTCCACAACTGCGCTGAAAATCTATTATTTCGCCCAAGCTGCACTTAGACAGCATCGCACAGCACCGCGCACACCGCTTCCTGCACCAGTCACTCCGCACCCCGCACCCTCCTCCGTCACTATCTGGTTTATATCCGCGCGCAAATTGTTCGGTGACAAAGCGCTTTTATGAACCCGCACGACATGGCTTGTACCTAGGCCCATCTGTTTGTGCATAATAACAAAACATTTTACTCCACACACACACACACACACACTTACTCACCGATTTGAGGGGGGGTCCGAGCAAGACATCAGGTGTTTGGATGATTTGACAAAAAGTGCTTGGCATTTTGTCGAAGCGAGCGCGCTGCGAGATTAGTGAGGATTTTATGGACTTACGCGTCGCCAGCGACTGCTAAACTGTGTGCGAATCGTACGCTGCCACCTTGCCCCTTGACCCCAGCAGCAATCCACGTAGCAGCAACACCTGCTGAACTTTTGTCGTTTCATTGCTGAAAGTTTTCCGTTGCGCTGTCACACTCGAAAAAAGAAATAGAGAAGTCAAAAAACAAAGCCTGAAATATTTGAAATTCTTATTGAAAAAACTATTTTTTGTCAGCTAAAGGCAGTTTTGAAATAAGCTAGGTACTCAAATAAAAATAATGAAATATCGAATACAAATGCTGTTTACTTTGAAATGGACTAAAATGCATTGATTAACATTTTTTTTATTTATTCTAAAATTTATTTATTGTTTTGTGGGAATAGTGTTAAAGTTTGTCCGATTTTAAAACACTTGCGTTTATTTATTATGTTCGACTATTTCTTGAAACTTGCATTTGAGTTTTGTATTTCAATGAGATATAAAATATATTTTAATGTTTTAAGTAATTATCCTAAATAAATTCTAATATCGCTTAACAACAAAGTAAAATTAGTCGGCTGTAATAAAGATTTTAAGTGATTAAATTAAAAAAAAAAACATTTGCAGGTTTATTTCTCGATTTTGGACTCAATAATCATTTAAGTTTTATTTTCTGGTGCTAGTTTTTTTCGCCGAGTGTAATTTGTTTTTTTTTTTGCGGTTGCCGTTTTGTTGTCTATTTTAATTTGCTTACTTTTGTTATTGAGCTGTTTTGTCCGCTGCTTTGGCTGTTTGCCATGTGGCATGTTTGATTGGCTCTAAGCTCGACAAGCAGCCAGGTGCTTGGCTCTTGGTTCTTGCAACATCTGTCTGCACGCAACGTTTGACTTTTGCGTTTGCCTCTTAATTGATTTTCATACAAGACACAGATCAAGATGTCACCGCCAGCGAGCAAATAAGTCCTCGTCTCTCCCCTCTCCTCTCTTCTGTCTTCAGTGTTCTGTCAACTGTCATCAATGTTCTATCAATGCTACAACAAAGCCACGTCCGAGAACTCATTTATGAAAATCGTGCAGCGAGCATAATTATAAAATCCCGATGTGGAAATTGCTAAAACAAAAAAAAAAAAGAAGAAAAACAACAACAACAACAACAACAACAGCAGCAAACAGTTGCCACTGACAGAAAAGGATGACGATGCTGGCTGCTACTTTTCGCTGCACTTCACTTTTACAATTCACTGCAAGTTTCACATCATCATCATCATCGTCGTCAACGTCGTCAACGATATCATCATCATCAACATCGGTGATAGGTTTTTGGTTAGCACTTGATAACTTTGTCTGGTGAAAAACAAAAAAA
The DNA here is from genome assembly GCA_035042405.1 of Drosophila demipolita. Classification (NCBI taxonomy): domain Eukaryota; kingdom Metazoa; phylum Arthropoda; class Insecta; order Diptera; family Drosophilidae; genus Drosophila; species Drosophila demipolita. Next base: position 8,351,497 of record JAWNLI010000485.1, read on the forward strand.
AAATAATATAGAAGAAGAAAAAAAAAAAAAAACATACCGGGTCCTGGCTGGGGCAGCGCTCGGCCATAACTCTTTGTCCTGCTCAGCAGTTATTGAACATTTTCAATTACTTTCAGTTGAGAGCATAAATTTTTAATAATTTGAAACATGATAAAGGGAAATTAAAGACGAAACTTGTCAAAAATTGCTAAGGAGCAACAAGCAAAAAGCGAACCAACAAAATTGACGACTGCTGCTTGTGGATGGATATGCGGAGAGGGGATGGACGGCGGTTGGAAGGGGATGAAAGGGGGGTCGATTGTTGCCAGGGAATGGCTGCTTGTCGCGCACGATGTTTTACCAAACTATTATAATTACGTTGGAAAGACAAAATTTTTAATAAATGATAACTTTTTTGTCGACAGCGCGTCACAACTTATTAAAAGTATATCGCATAATGTTGCAGGCAAAGGAGTGGCTGCCGATGCTGTGATAGCCGGGGGTAGGAGGGTAGGGAATGGGGTGCAGGGCATGGTCGAAATGTTTCCAAGTAAATTTTGATATCAAAAGTTTATAATGCGATGCGACGGATGGCATCGCTTCGTACGCCGTACGATGGTCACGGCTGTAGCGTGAATATCTAAATAGATTCCCAATTTAAGTGGACGTTACTTTGATGGAGTTGATGGAAATGCTGAGCGAGATGCATAAGTACTCCAACTTAATGGGGCAGCTATCACTGATTTGAGTGCATAACACTCAACAACTTTTATTTTTCACAACTGCTTACCAATCGTGTATGCAAATTTTAATTCAAAACCATTCTGATCAAGTTGAGGGACTGGTTTACACAATACGTGAATTTTGTGTAATAATAATATAATAATAATAAACAAGCAATAATAATATAATAATAATAAATTTCAAATAAATTGCAAATAATAATAATAATAAAAGTAGTATTATTTGATTATAATAATAATACAAGAATAATAAAATAATAGTATTAATTTATTATAATAATAATACAACAATAATAATAATAATAAAATAATTCTACTTTTTCTTCAATAAATATTGCAACATTTTAAATATTCAATATTCTAGTCAACATCATTTTAAGCTGTTATCATTTCAAAATTTGTAAATTTAGTTGAAGTTATATATATATATAGATATTTACAATTAATTAGTTTGTTAATTTGAAGCTTTCTTAAAACATGCAGGAAAAAAATCTACCTGATTTTTTAAAAATCAATATAATTTTGCTGCCATTGTTGAGTATAAATTTTATTTCTAAAAGTTGGTTGATTTCGAAAAATGTGCGATTTTTAGAAATTTTAAAGTTATTATTCACTAATTTTGCCGTGTGCTTACCAAATCGTATTTAACAATTGTGATGAACATTTCGCATAATGAATATCGAATGGTTCTCATTATGGGAATCCCACAAGTGCAAATGGGGCAACATCTGTGGCAGGCTGCGCATTGTTGGATAGTTTGAATCGAACATGTTCGGGGACCGCAGAAGCCACTAGCTCTACTCACACACACACACACACACACATATATTCACATATATTTTTAAATATGCCAAAACATTTGGTTTTCTCGAATTGTAGCGCTGACAAAATGGCAAAACTTTGCGCAAAATTATATAATGACAAACGCTGCTGCTGAGAGAAATATATTTGAATTTAATTTTGAGGCGTCGAAAAGGGGCGGCTGCAATAGGCGACAACAGCTGTTGAGCTACTTTAACAGTCTGCTAGCTCATTAAGTTTCCTTACACACACACACACACACGCACACACACAGCCGAGAGCTTGGCTTGCAATATAATGCGGCACACAAATAAATTTGTCACAGAAAATTTTGCAACTTTGTGTAATCCGCTGGGAGTGCGGAGTGCTGGGCGTGGCACAAGCTTCCCAATGGCCAACAGAGTGAGAAAAAGGGAGAGAGAGAGAGAGAGAGTGAAAAAGATAAAGAAAGAGAGAGGTGTAGAAACAACCGCACAGAATCTAGAAATCAACGAGTTTATCTCATTAAAAAGTTATTTTCCGCAGCAGCTGCAAATACACACACAAAAGTCTTATCCTACACATGCCAAGGCACACACACACACACAGAGAGAAAGAGGAGTGGGGGAGGGGAAGGGGAGCCGCCATGTGTACTTAAAAGTGAAGGCAGGCAACGAAATATGTAAATCCACTTCATTTAATTTCGCATTTAGCCAAAATGCTAACAGTAAATGACAAATATTCTTGTTAAGCGGCATAAATGCAGCAGCAGTGGCAGCAGTGGCAACAGTGGCAGCAGCAGGAAGAGAGAACTTGGCGTCCATCCAAGAAGAAGGCTTCGTTTTTTGAGGGGGGGGGAAGGTAGTACCACTTTCTTGTCTGTGTCTTGTTTTTAGTGCAGCTCGACATACTTTGGCTGCAAGTATTTTTACAACAACTTCGCTTTGCCGCCAAAAAGACAAAGTACATTTCCGCTGGCAGTTTCCGGTTTCCGGTATTGTTTTGATGCCGCACGACAACGACTGTGGCAAGCGTTTGCTGTGCACACACACTGCCACACTGCCATAGACACACACAAACACACATTCTCACACACACACACACAGCAGCAAAATCGAAGCATCGTCTCGAAAATTAATAACGCTAAGTGCAACTGAAAGCAGTGACCACTAGGGCAAATCAAACATACAATCTACGAAAATGTTGCATGCCACGCAAATGAAGAGAAGCCCCCCTGTCAGCCCTTTCTACAGCATAATGACCACTTAAACCCATCACCCCCGCCCCGCACCCGCCCACGACCTTCTCTGCCCTATTTTCATGATGTTGCCTGGCTCAGCTGGGCTCGGATTTGTGTTACCTGCCGCCTACACTCGAAATAAAGTTGTTATTTATATTAAGAAATTTATTTAGAAATAAATAGTTTAATATTAGAGCAAAACTTGCCTTATTTGTGTGACTCTAACAATTATTTATTATTGATTATAATAATTATTCTTTTATTGAATTATTGTTATTAATATTATTAGATCTTCTCCAGGCTCTAAATATTTTTTTTCGAGTGTAGTTTGATGCATCAAATCAAAGCTGGCGAGCCGGTGTCGGCCCGCCTTGCCTGCCTTAAAACATGGCCCTGTGTGCTGCCATTGTTGTTGACTGTTTCTGAATGCTTCAGCATTTTGGTCAATATTTGTGCTGCGTTTTGGCGTGTTCGCCAGTCCTCAGTCCTCAGTCCAGAGAGGAGTCCTTGCTCCTGTTGCCTGCAGGCAGCAACTCCGGCTTTGCATATGCAGATGTCGTAGCCTGAAATGCTTTTAGCCCAGCTTTCCTGAGCTGCATTTTTCCTCAAAAATATATATATTTTTTGTTTTGTTTCTTGGTTAACAACATAAAAACTTGCTTACACCTCACACACACACACACACACACATACATATACACACACATGTAGATTATCTTTTTTTCTATTGACCATCCACTTGTCCATTGCATGGACTTTGCTGATACTTCTGCTCCTCTACCTCCCTCTCTCTCTCTCTCTCTGTCTCTATTTTGCTATCTCTTTTATTTACCTTACTAGTTTTTGCAGTAGATTAGCATGTCCAGTCTCCAACTGGACTTGCCCATAAACCATAAGCCTTGGCACTCAACTGTATTGCAAATTTACTTTCAATTTAATCTATTCGGCGCATTCATTTTATTTAATGGATAAAACTTGTTGAAATCTCTCTAATTGAATGCAATTTCCATTTTGCCATATCAGTGCAAAATCTATTTGTGATTTTTGTTGATCTTCTTTCATTTCCTTGCAACTTGTGGTTACTGTTCACGTGTGGCCTTTCAACCAAAATGCATTCAGCAACCAGTTTGCGTTCATTTGATCGATTAAACGCTTTAGAATGAGTTTCATATCGAATTTATTTTTAATATTTAACATTTTGATTGATAAAAGTACAGTTAGAACTATAATCACCGATTTAAAATCAATGCAATGCAATTATTTCTTTTAAGAAATTAATAAATTAATAATTACAAATTATCTGTCGTTTATTAATTTTAATTAACTGACTTTCAGCACTTTAAGTAAGAAAATAAAATTTTACTTAAGTCGATTCTCTTTTAATCTTATAAAATGTTAAGTTAGGCTTAAATTAACTAAATCTAATTCAAATATTTGTTAAACCATTTTCAAAGTTGAAACCATACTTAAATCAACAAATCTCGTTTAGATGGCACTTTTAATTAAGTCTCTCTTGAATTTGTTTGCCAATTACTATTTTTTATATAATATCCAGAAATCATTTTGCTGTCTGAAACTGTGCTATTTATTTGTAAACCATTTTGTTCACCAAACATTCCCAGTTGATATTTAATTTATCATTTGAAAAGTTAACATTGGATTGATTTGATTGGTAAAGAAAAACATTTCTTAGGAAATTGGACAAGTAATATCCGATTTCTTGGAAGTCATTATTCAAATATATATGTAGTTTTGACAATCCAAATACTTTTTGTATCATTTTGTACATTTGCTTGTAAATATCATCTTATTTTCCTAAATGTTGAATTTTGTAATGGCCCCCCAGAGCACATCGTGTTGATTGCTAACTAAGTTTGTTTGAAACCAAATTTTGCACAGCAAAAAGAGAAAAACTTCATGCATCATTCAGCATGGCAAACTGCAAAACTGTTTGATGGCTGTTAACTCGAGAGTCCGGCGAAATGCTAACAAAAGCAACCCGGTTGGGTTTAATGGAACTCAAATTCTTTAGAAGTTTGCAGCTCACTGCCGAATAATCCCTTGACCATTGATCATCCAAATGTTACGCATCACATCGCAAAGCACAGCTCCCACGCACAGCTCCCCCGCACAGCTCCCTCGCACAGCTCAGCACAGCACAGCATTTACAGTTACAATTGTACAACATTGGCAATTTGCCGACGCCTTTGTATTATTTACTAAAAACTTAAAGGGCTCAATAAAAGCGCCCAGGGATGCGCGTGCTGCCACTTCTTGATCCTATGCAAACAGGCAACAGCAAATCAAAAAAAAAAAAAATAAATAAAAAATAAACCAAATAATAAAAAACAAGATGTAAATCCAGAACAGAAAACTAGTCTTTCGGACTGACTGACGACTGACTGGGCGAAATGCCAACATCGGACGGGTCTGTACAAATATATAAATATACAACTAAATATACATACACATATATATATATATATATATTTATATATTCAATGTATTTGTGTATTGCTGTGTGTTTGGAAAGGTCAGCCTTTTATGTTTGTTCTGTATTTTGTTTATGCAAAAATTGCCAGAGCAATTTCATAATGGGTCAAAAGAGAAATCAACTTTTGTTGCTGAAAGTGCTTTAAAATGCACAACAACAGCAACAACAACAGCAACAAAAAGTGGCAGGACCTGCGCTTGATTGTTGCCAGGTCGTCGTCGCTCAGTCCATTGACTAAATGGAGCGGATGTCAAAAACTAAAGTTGCAAATTTCTCGTACGCTTTTTATATGTCTCGTGGCCGAGACGAATACACGCAAACACACAAACACACACACACACACAGGCACACACACACACTTAAACGTCAGTAGCATGCATCGCTGAGGATGTATACAAGGACAAAAACATTGTCCTGGCACTTGAACAACCTTTCCAACCGCCATTTGTTCCGTTTGCTTCGTTCCATTTGGTTTTTTGAGTTTTCAGTTTTGAGTTTTGAGCTTGGGCTTTGTTTGCCGCCCTGAGCAGATTTGCCTTTTTGCCCCATTTCGTTGGCCCATTCAACCAATTGTCCAATGAAAAGCTTTTCCTTACCCAGTTCCGTTTGTGGGGCATCATTTTCGTACACCCCCCCCCTACCCATGCCCCTGCCACTGCATAGTTCTTTGCATAGTTAAATGCTTTTAATTTTTTGGGGCAAGTTAATGTCACACGCTTTTCACCCAAAAAAGGGAAAAACTATTTGATTGTCTGGTTGTGTGTGAAAAGTTTTTTACTCTTCTAATGTGACAGACTCCATTTAAGTCACACATTCTCCTAACTTTAGATGTGTGTGTGTGTGTGTGTGTGTGAGTGTGTGTGAACTGCCACTGATTGCTTGCTCAACGACTACTATCACAAAATTGCGTATTCGTATTTGTATCTGTTTGCTTGGAGTCAATTCAATACTTGTCGATTTCAATTCGATGCTCGAATGCTCAAATGTTTACAAAATTGCTATTTGTCAGCGGAAGTGCATTGCATTTTCCGTTAACACAGACTAACACAATTTTGCACATTTAATGACTCCATATCCGTACAAAAGGTCACAGACTTTCCAAATAGCTTAACCCAGACACATCAATCCCAATCGAAATAGACTGATTTAAAAGATACAAAATAAATTAGTAAATAGATGAAATTTCTAAAATATATTCCGTTGATTTTGTAGCCATCCAAGATAAATACGACTCTTGTTTTTGCATGTAAATAAACTCAAAACTGTTAGTAAATATACAAATAGCATTTGGAATTGACTTTTAAATCACTGTGAATTATTAAAATAGTTTGCATTCGCATGTGTTGAAAACTTCGGAATATTTGCAGCCCAGTTTTGTTTTAGTTTGATTTATTAAATTGAATATTCGCATTTAGATATTTTAGATAACTGAATAGGACTGCTCTGCATATTATTTTGTGAGTTTCTGGGTCAAAAATCTGGTTAATAGTTAACTGTAGATATTTGCTCTTCTCTTTTTAAGATTTCTTAGCTTAATTGAATTGGGTCAAAGTTGTCGAACATCTCCATAGCTTTTCATCTCTGCATGAAATGCAGTCCATTAGCCAGCTCAACCGACCAAACATATTAACAACATCTGCAGCTGCATATGCAACATTTTTCTGTCACTTCTGCATGTGCACTTGTCACTTACCAATTCCCACTGCAGCTTAAAATTATATATATTATTTAAGTACAAATAAACATATGGTTAGTATTAATATTGATGCTGATCGCCCGTCGAGGGCAATGCCAACGTGCATGCCACACGTGGCATGCTGTAATATATAGTGAATTAAATTGTGCAGATTTCTCTTATTTCTCACAGGTCGGCAACTTTTGCACTTCAATTTCAACTGCCATTGAATGTTGCAGGTTTCTTTAAGGTTGTTGAAGCCAGGTTAATCGTTAAAATAACTTTCGATTACATTGAAATTCAGCGAAAATAAATACACAGGAAAAATCTAAAAATAAATAAATCAATTTCAATATTATTACATTTTTTTAAGTCTTCTTTGCTTTATTTAAATTACATTTTCATATTAATAATATTTTGGCTTATGTTGAAGTGTTTTTGTTTTAAATAGATATTTTAAAGTTGGTTTTTATGTTTAATTTTATTTTCATTTTATTTTAAATTAACTATATTTTATTTGGTTTTATTTGTAAAGTTGAGTTTTGGGGATAGTCTACATTAAATATAAAGCTAAAAACGTATTAAATAAAAATTTTTTTTTAGTAATTTACTTTTATTTCATTTGAAAGCAATAATACATATTTTTTTTTAAATTGTAAACTTTTGGTTTGTGGATTGCCTACCGTAAAGATCTACCTATAAAGTTACTTGAATTTAAATAATAACAATCTAAATAATAATTATAAATAATAGTTTTAAAATATCTTTGCACTTCCCCGAAATATTTTAATATTATATTTGAATGCATTTCATATTGAAAAATGTTGTTAAACCAAAAATTTGTACTGTGTATATAACTCGTCAGTAGTAAATGAATATTTATTAAATTAAGCTAAAAGCAAGCTGTCGGCAGATACAGATACAAATACAGATACAGATACAAATACAGATACAAATATCGATGAGTTGCATTTATAGTGCGTTGCCTTTGATTAAACCGACTGCGAATGGTGTGGCAAAAAGATATCGCGAAACTTTCTGTTGAACATTGCGTAATTGACTTGATGTTGTGCAACATTTTCCCAGTGCCCTGTCCCTGTCCCTGCACCTGCCACTGCCACTGCCACTGCCACTGCCCGCTGTCGATACTCGTCTTGCGGCAAACAGCTGACGCCGGTGCCACATTTCCCCCTCTCCTCAGCGGGGGCACATTCATGTCATAGTTTTGTGTGTGCTCTGCTGTTAGCCAAGTTAGTCCCATGGCTGGCTTTACCTTGTAGCTTGGCTTCTGTTGCTCTCGCTGCTTATTCCTTTCTCTTCTTTTTTTCTTTTTTGGTGGGTTTCTTGGTGTATTTAGTTTTTTTTGTGTATTTTGTTTTTTTTGGCTTCTTCTGTTTTGGCGCTTACTTACGATAACTTTATGACGCTTATCGCTACAAATGTGCTTGTATCTGGGCACTCTCAGTGTGTATCTCTGTATCTTTATTTCGCCTGCAAGTACATTTCGCGTACAACGCGAGCCACATAAAAGTAAAGTGTAGCCAAGTTGATGCAGGCAAAGTGCGGCCCAGGGGGGTGTTCGGGGTGTTGGGGGTGTGCTGGGTGTTTTGGGTGTGTGAGTGTGGCGGGGGTAACTCAAACTGGGGAACTGGCTTCTAAGTAACTTATGCCATAATTTCGTTGCTAGCACTGCTGCTTCCCGCGCGAATTCTTTATTTGCTCCCTCCAACCAATGTTGGCTACAGTTTTAACCAAGAGGAGGAGGAGGAGACGGGAGGAAGGAGACGGCGTAATCGCAAAAAGGAGTCTGGCAAATATTATTTTTTATATTTATTTGTGTTTTTTTTTTCTCTTTTTGGTGTGTGCGCTCGCCTTGCTTGCTTAATGTTTATTATGAATGTTACTCATGAGCATATTTAGTTAATTTTATTTCACACAAGAGGAGCCAGCGAAAAACCGGCTAAACCAGTCGACCCCGCTTTCCACTTATTCTGTAGTTGCGCCTCCGTTTTATTTTTTTTTATTTTATTATTTTTTTCCTGTCCAGTCGGGCATAGTCGAGGGCTTTGCTGAAAATTAAGTTGACGCCATCAACACTTCACCACTCTGTCTCTTGTGTGTGTTCTTGTATGTGTCTATATATGTGTGTGAGTGTGTGTGTATGTGTGTGTGTGTGTGTGCGACGGCGTCAACAAATTAGAAGTCAGTAAACCCGACAAAGTGCAAAAAGCTGCAAAAAAAAGGGCAGCCGCTTATCTGCGTTAAGTAGATGAGAAAAGTTTTGTGCTTGCCGCGCTGATAAGTTGAATTACATGTTTCCATATTTTCCACATTGCCACAATACTCGAGGGGCACTTTCTATCTGACTCTATATAAATATATATATAAAATATATATATATATATATATATATATATATATATTTATATATATTTCTCTTTCTATCTGTCAATCTAAGCTGGACACTAGCCAAAAACATATATTTCATATTTGCTTTATGCTTTACACTTTAACTAGGCAGTTAGCTGCTTTTTGTAACTGAAATCATTTTATGGCTGACTGCATTAAATTGACGTCACTGTTGCCTCAAAGCTGCGCTGTTTAAATGCAACCTGGCCAACACAATGTTGCAGCTGATTGGGATATTTGCGCACTGCAGTTTTCTCTTTAAAATGACATTCAAGTGAAGCCAAGAGAGTAAAAGGGAGAGGGAGAGAGAGTAAGAGAGAGAGAGAGAGCGAGAGAGCGGGAGAGAGAAAGAGAATGAAAATAAGTCAATTTTGAGTATTCAGTAAGTTAATTAGATTTGAGTAAACGCCAAAGTTTCGATTTATGTAGCAGCTTTTGGGACAACATTTTGAGTGGAAAACAACTCAAATTGCATACTCAAGTCAAAGGATCGCTATACTTAAGAATTAAGCAGACTAAGAGAGAAACAAATAAATTTGTAAGGCAGAGCAAAGTTGACAATTTCTCCGGCTAGTTTTGCTTGTTGAAAAGAAAGTGGATTTTATGATTATAATATAAAGCTTGAAGCATTTTCCTATCCGCAAAATAGAAAAAGTTATTTTTAAAAAATATGTATAGTTCCAATTAATAAAATTATTTTCTCTTAAGTGTATATTTAAAGTTAACAAATATAAAAAATTTACTAACAGCTCTTAAATTATATTTATACTATGCTCATGCCAAATCCAGGATAAACTAAATTGTTAATCATCTTTTTTTTTCAATTTAATTGCTTATGCCAACTCTACAGAATTGCTAATATATAATATAATATATTATATAATATTTCGATTGATTATCATATTTATACATTGCTTATGCCTGGTTAATTTTAAATTGTTGATCATCTTTTTTTTAAATTAATTGCGTAATGCCAACTCTACAGAATAGCTAATACATAATATCATATTATAATCATATTTATACATTGCTTATGCCAGGTTAATTATAAATTGTTGATCATCGTTTTAAAATTAATTTAAAATTATATATATACCTTCCTTATGCCAACTCTACAGACTTGACTCATAATATATCCAATTACACGCTTCAAAGCAACTCAAATAAAATTAAAAATATTGCCTAAACAAATTACATTCAATTATTTCGAACGTTCTGTAACAATTCCTAACGCCTACAAAATGAGCGATTATATTAAGCATACACAACACACACATATAACGCATTCGCCATGTTCGCCCGCACAACATTCAGTTTACAATGAGTTTTCTTGACCTTTTGCTAATTTATGAAAACACTTGGTGGAAAACCTCCAATTTGAGTGGTTAAAGCGTGCGTTTAGTTGGAAAATTTCGCCGTTAATATGTAACAAGCACTCGAAGCAAATTTAAATTAAGCTCAGCTAATTGAGAAACGGCTAAGAAAAGTGTATTTGAAAACAAAATGGACGAAGAAAAAACAGTTGATTTTTTTTTTGCGGTTTTTTTGGCTTGCAGCAAAACTGAGGCCAGGCGCCGGTTGCTGCTTTGAGATTCACCTCGGAGGGTATTTTTTTTACTTAATGAAATCAAAATAGATGTTTCCTGCTGCCCTAGACCGTTGTAATCTGTACGATTTAAAACGCTATCCGTATATATATATATATATATATATATATATATATATGTATATATATTTGTTTTTCTATTGCTTGTAGAACGCTAGAAAAGCAATGTGTTTCGAAATTGAAAAGAGTGCATTAAAAGCGTGCTTTAAAAAAGTTTAACACCTGATTTTTCCATTTAAAACACTTATATATACACACATACACAGACACACACACACACACACACACACGCTTACACAAATACATATATATTAAGTAGTTTTAGAAGCAAACGACAAATGCATTTGCTGAGCCACAGCATTTGGCCATGACTTTTGCTTTTAGTTCGTCAATCACCTTTTTATCTTGCAGGACATTACGAAGCAAACCGCAGAGCTTTGCTGGCATTATGTGCATGTCCTTCTGCCAGCTGCTGTGTGTGTGTGTGTGTGTGTGTATGTGTGTAATGTCCTTGTGTGTATGTGCACAAATTTATTACAACCTTTGGGAATTCTTTTAAGTAGTTGCTCGATTCAAAATAATTTTCCATTTATCACTGTGATAACAAAACAGTTTTTCCACAACGAAACTCGCGAAAATGGCAAAATAACATCAGCAGCAGCAACGGTAGCAACAACAACAACAACAACAACAAAAGCAACATCAATAGTAGCAACAACAACAACAACATCATCAGCAGTGGCAACAGCAAACATTATGAGTGTGGTATTCCTGTCTCTCTGTCTGTCTGTCTGTTTGTCGCTTTTGGGGGCGTGCCACACTGTCCTGGACAAAATAAAGTGCTCTTCGCCAAATCTTGAGCTCACTGTAAGCATCCAGGGAGTTGAGTTTTTTTTTTTTTGGCCGCTCGTTAGGAATTCGTACCCACTCCTCTTCGACTCCCTTGGCGGCAACTTCCACTGCTGACGCGGACGCGCAGCAGGAGGAAGCTGCTGTAATGATAAATGCCGGGCAGCAGGTGATTTAAAATAATTTTGGTCAGCGCGTGAAAAATATTTGCTGTTGTTTTCTAAATTTTTGAAATTTATGATCTGCCGTTCCGCACAACACTCACCCCTCGCCCAGCGCAACACTTAATGTGAACAAAAAGCCGAAACACAGATAGACCGCAAAGGTCCTTCTGTGCCGCAAACTGCTGCAGTTGCCAGTTGCCAGTTGCCTGACGGGGTGGAATGTGGCAAGGAAAGGCACAGGTGGTTTGGGGCCTCGAGCAAAGAGTCTGTTAAAAAACAGAACTTTTGTTCACGACACGTCTTTGCGCTAACTTAACGTGATGCCTCAAAAGAGGTTAGAAGCCAAAACTTTGCTTTTGCAATTCGGCCAACTCATTTGCCACACTTTGGCTTTGGCCCCCATTCCGCCACCCGTCACCCTCTCTCCCTCTCACCGTTACTCGCTTGCCTCTTGAGGTGTTTGGCAGTTTCTTTTGTGCGAATTTCTGACCAGTTGATTTTATAAACGGAGCCCGGTTTTGCCCCAAAACTGTAGCCGTTGCCAAGCTCTTGTCAGTGGCAGGCAGACGGTCACACTCAAAAAACACGAACATCGCCAAAAATTGTGTTGACGCCAAATGCAGCTTGTTTTAGTTTTCAGTGTATACATTTTAATTAGAACGTTCTTTTGTCAAAAAATATGCTTTCAAGTTTCAAATCAGCTTAAATTAACTTTGGTAATAATTTACCAACCAAAAAATATATGGAAAATGAGCAATTTGTAGAAAATATTTTGCATCTATGTTTAAATATAAATTTTGAAATGCATTGATTTTATCTCAAGCTAGTAAAAATATAAAGTAAATAAAAGTAGACAAGAAATACAACTTTTAAGAAATTTAGTTTGTTATATGCAAAATCTTATAAAATCAACGCCATATATTCTTTGCTTTTTTCGAGTGCAAGTTGCATGCTGCAAGTTGCCACAAAACTTTCATTTGTGTTCGAACCAACTTTGATGAGTTGCCGGCTTTGTTGCAGTTGCTGCTGCGTCGGCTTTGCTGGGGCAATGGTGATGGCAAAAATGATGTGCTCGGCTCATTGAGTCCGCCGAGTTGGGCCATTAAGCACAGGAAGGAGGCAGACAACAGCGAGAAGATGGCCGTGTCCAGTCAGCCAGTCAAGTGCATTTGCATAATTTGCTGTGCTGCGTAAAGTTTTTGCATATTGGCCAAGTTTTCTGGTTAAGACTGCATGTTTATTAAGCAATCAATTATAAAGATTGCCGAACATAGCATATTGAATTGAAATTTTGCTAACAGTCTTTCGCCCGCCAGCCACAATATTTGGGTCAACCACTGATCGGGCCAATTGGCAAATATTTGGCCAGGTAGGCTAAAGCTTTGGCAATGACAACAATGAATTTCCTTGCCTTAATCGGTGAGTGTTCGCATCGAGTGCTTGCTAAATAGATTAAATGGCTATCAAGTGGCATCTTGTGTCCCTCCACCCCCCGCCCTCGACCAAAATGATATCCTTGTTTACCTGCCTCAGCTCAGGGCCAAAACGCCGCCAATACCCCTTGAAACATTTTGTGTTTTTTTTTGTTCTTGATACATAAAGTTTTACGACATTCCGGAGAACCGATTTGGAATGTTGTTCGACAGTTGAATTGCGCCTGTCGGCAACATTTGCATGTATTACTCTGTGCAAATTAAAATCAGTGAAAAATATCTATATATACATATAGATAGATATATGTATGTGTATAGGTATGTGCTCATGCACTTATAGGGAATTGCAAAAGTTTAGCATAAAGTTTGGCGCTTTACAAGTGAAACTTGCATTCGGCAATAGACGAAAGAAATGTTCTGTGCAACATTCTCCTGGCAGCAAAACACAAGTTTTCTAGCTGTTTGTGAGAATTCTTTGTTTTAACGACTTAGTTTGTGGTCACTGTTTTGCATCTCTTATGCCACACCCATCTGCAGCTTGCCACTCAAGTTGCAAAACATTTTTTGTGGCATCAACTGAAAGTATTGCGGTCCAACATGCCTAGTTATAAACGACCGCTCAGATCAAAGAGAGTTGCTATTTTTAATATTAAAAATAGTCTAACTTTGAGCAATGTTCATTTTTATTCAAACAATGAAGTCACTTTTTAATTAATGTTTAAATTATTGGTGTTTAATATTTGACGCTGTATTTATATTTGATGAGCTTTAAAGTTTAATCTTGATTCAATTGAATAAGTAAAAGCCACTGTGAAATTATTTTATATTGATTCACTGCACTTATAGAAAAAAAGTTGAATTGAATAAACATGAATAAATATGAGAATAAAATTTATAATTTATTTTATATAAAGCTTATTCAATTAAGAGCTGTTCACAATCACCGCTGGCTTTACTAATATTTAAAATTTGGATTGAGCAGATTTGAGGTTAAATTTAAATTGAGTACATTTTAGAAATAAAAGCAGTCCACAATCAAAGCTGGTTTAACTAATATTTAAAATTTCGTTTAAGCAGATTTGGGCTTAAATTTAAAATGAAAATAAACAATAAAAAACTAAGTTTAAAAAAATTGCATCGCTTCTTTAACAGAGTCTGATTTACTTGCAAATCTAAAGAAAATTCTTATTAGATTTGATTTGGTCAAAAGAAAAGAGTCATTGAAATTTATATAGGTTTTCGCCGAAAGGTTTATTTGACAGAGAATGAAATCGGTGAATTTTGTGCATCTTTCTGTCGTGTTGACAAAATGCCATAGTTACAATATAAAACTCGCTCAGCTCAGGCAAAAGGAATCAGTTGTGACATGAGTTTCGTGCTCGTGCCCGTGCTCGTCCTCATCCTCGTCACTGATCCTTTGTTCCCTTTTTTCCCGCTGATGAGGGTCACAGCTGACGCGATTTACATCGAGGTCGCTGTTACTCTGCGTGTGGTTGGTGCTTTCAATTAAAATTTCAACGTGTGCACGTAACAACCTTTATTGAAATCACGATTGCAAGCAGCTGCACACACACACACACATATACACATACATGCATAAATACATATGCACTTTGAAACATGTCCAGTTTTGCAGATAGTTCATTGCATTCTTTGCACGGCTCCTGGCAATATTGTATGCGTGTGTGTACAGGAGTGTGTGCGTGTGCGTGTGTGTATGTGTGTGCGTGTTTGTCATGTCACCTTTTACGTTAGTCTCTTTTAATGAAGACTAAAACACAAAGCTTTGTTCTAACTTGGCATTCGGTGGACACATGTGCAACAAATGCAGAGAAACAAAAAATGAAAAGTAGGCAAAAATTAAATGGCAACAAATATTTTATTATATAAACTATTTAAAGGTCAAATGAACAATGCTCATGGCAAATATTTTGCGGATATTTGATTAATGTGTTAGAGTAGGCACTGTGTAAGTGGAATGGGGGGGGAGGGGGAGGGAATGGGCCAAAGTAGTTTTCACCATGCTAAACTGGGGTGAATGGAAAAAAACAAGGAAACAAGCTTCAACTGTGACAATAAAATGGTTGCTTCTTTCTATTCATGTATTCCCATAATCCAAGATGAAAAATAGATTTTACCAAAAATTGTAACTGCGCAAAATGCTGACAAGGACATTCCGCCATGCTGAACTCAACATGCTGACGGTTGGGTGGTTTGGGTGGCTGGTGGCAGCAGACGCTACGAGTGGTTTTGGTGGCTTGCCTGGCCCGCCTGGGATGTTACATCAGCTAAATGGTTAAGCGCACTAGTCTACCACCAAAAAAGAATAAAAAAAATAATGAAAGCAAAATGTCTACAATTTTTTTTGGGAAAAAAACAAAAAAGTTCATTGAGCGAGCAGCGACTGGCCACCGACGACAGCTCTCTGAGCGTTGATAGAACTAGCATTGGTGTTGCTTTCTGCTTTCTCTGCTTCCGCTTCCGATTCTCTCCTCCACTCTCCCCCCCACACTCTCTCCCTCTCTCATTCTCCCTCGTCTTTTGTTGGTTTCAGCACTGACTTTGCTACATGACAATGAAAATCTGCATCGCTTTTGAATGGTTGCCTTTTCCGATGCCCTTGCAATGTGCTTATCAACTTTGCGCTTAGTTATAAACTAGTTGGTTAGTTGTAGGAATGTTGGAGTGTCTTTGAAATGGATCAGCTGTGGGAAAGCTATTCACAAAATTATTTAACATTTTTTGTATAGCAGTTGAGAAAACTTATTATCCCTATTGCATATTTAATTTTATTTTATTTGCTTTTAATCCCTTTTCATATTTTAATATCTTGAATGTATTTATAGATTTTTGCTATTTGTGGCAATAACAAAATGTAACTCAATTTATACATTTGGTACGTAAAATTCCCTTTTATATTTAAAGATGTATTTTTCTTTTTTCCTTTTAGAGCATTACAAATCCTTACTAGAAATTGGTTTTTGTCTGTTTTTCCTTGCTGCCGCTTGGGTGCCTCGTTTGGAAATTGTCATTTTAGTATTTCGAATTCCCAGCTCTGCTGATTTTCTGCTGTTTCTGCAGTTTTGTAGCTTTTTTCTTTTTTTTTTCACCACCAAAATGCTTATGCCCCTCGGTCGCTGTCGCCCTCTACAACAAGTATTTGGATGGCATTGCTGAATTAAACCAATCACTACTATTTTCACACTTAACTTGCAATTTGCATAAAATATTACCCAAGACCCAACAGTCAAGTAGACGTTGTCGCTGGGGATGCCTTTTTGTATTGGGCGTATATGTCTGTGTGTGTGTCTGTGGGTGTGTGTGTGTGTGTGAAGAGGGGGCGTTTTTGAGGCATTGGTGGGTGTGTGAGTTGGGTGTTTAGGGGCTCCCACAAGATGATGGGGCTTGCAAATAAGTACGCAGCCATTGACAGTTGCGTGCGAATTTCTTTTATTCCTTTACATATATTTTTTTTTACACAATCACACCACACACACACACTCACACAGACACAGACACATACACATTCACTCGCCAACACATTTGCATTTTGGGGGCATTGAAATCGTGTTTAGTTTTGCTCAAAGAAAACAGAAAAAAAAAACAAATTTTATAAAAATCTGAACTGTGCTTTGCTATATAGAAAAATACAGAGCCTTGACTAAAATGAGAAATGGTTAAATTTTAGTCACAAGTATATTTAGTGCATACTATATTTAGTACATTCATGCAGAGAGCCTGTGCAGTCATTAGTGCAAAAGTTGCCTAAAATTTCGAAACTTAGCTGAACGCAACTCGAAACAAACGATTACAGTACATTTAACAAATGGGTTGGCCGCTGGACAGTAGCGGAGGGGGCAGGGGGTAAGTCAGGGCAACAACTACTGCGCCTCAATTCAACCACTTCCCCTCCTCTCCCTGCACCACACTACATCACTTGCCTAGAAGAACGGCTTAAATGTGTGCCTTTGACGAGCGCTGACAAAGGCCTTTCAGCCAGAGAGCTACACAGAGGACATTAAATGCCCGGTTTTTGCACATGTCCAAAGCAGAGAAATGGCCTCGTTCTCTTGGCCAACTTGGCAAAGGTAAAGTGCGTGTGCAGTGTGTGTGTGTGTGTAATCTGAAAACGGGGCAAAGAGAAAAACTTCCATTGAATTTGAGCCAAAATCACTCAGCTTGAAAATCCTCACGCTTAACTTTTGCAGGTGCCCCCACAATAAATACATATTAATTTACATATTAACTTTATAATATAATTTAATATGTAATTAGAAGTTAGAGCAACTAATTTTAATGAATAAATAATACAGGAATATTAAATAATTATTTTAGGTTGCTTTATTTGAACTATTGCATATTACATTCAGATTATGTCAACATTATAACATAATAATAAAATATTTTATGAATTATTTGCTGAAATCACAATATAAACTATTGTATATATTAATTTAGAGATTCATTATGCGAACTTTATAATTCAGGGATAAATTTAGAAGTATGAAAATTTTCGTGAGAAGCTTTTTGATATTTAACAATGTTTAAAATATATCATCGAACCAGCACTTTTTCAGCTGTTCATCAGAATGCTTATATTTTGTTTGACTAATATGAGAATAATAATGTAAATCAAATTAACTGTACACACTACAACTCACTTACTTAGTTGTGCACAACTTCAATTTACCTTTTATAATCATTTTCAATGGGTTCTGGTAATAAAAAAGTTCACAAAATATATTTACATTAAAAAGTTCCCAGACAAGCTTTTTTCCTATATTAAATCAGATATTGCTAAAAACTGTTTTTATCAAATATAATATTCAATGTAGTTAATAAAAAATATTATCGTTCAAATAGTCACGAAACTCAACTAATTTAAATATGGCAACGATTTTCCTGCTATTTGATTTGAGTATTTTTTCATTTTTTAATTACGGAATTTTTTTCGTTGACTGATATCATTGGCGAATTGCTTTTGCTGATTGCGTTGAGAATCAGATCATTAAACTCTAACAAATTTACACACAAATCCCAATAGCACACTAAAAAAAAAAAAACAATAATAAACGAATTGTGCAACATGCAACTGTCCGTTGTGTTGCATTGAGTGTGAATGCTGTAATGTGGACAATGGCTGTGTTGCCAGCCAAACAAAGTACTCTAATGCGAACATACAATATGCACACACTCTTATAAATGCACACACACACACACACACACTCGCACACACACGCACACTCACTCGCATTGTGTTAACAAATACACTTAGCCAAACACATAATTTCGAGTATTTAACTAAAATAAACAGGGTGTAAAACATTTTATTGCATGTGCATGCTGCTTTCCTTTCCGCTCTTCCTCCTCTCCCATGTGTTATGTTTGTTTGTTTGTTTTTTTTTTTGCTATACATTTGAACAGATGCACTCGCACAGACAGTGGCAAACAATTACACACACTCACACACACACACACAATATTTGCATTTCAGTCACTTGCACTTTTGACTGCTGTTACTCTGCCACTGCTACGGCTCAAAGCTGATGGCCCAGCGTTTATATGCGTCCCAGCCCCCATAACCAGCCACGCCCTTACTTTTGCCAACCGCCGCCCCTTTCCCCCTGGCATTTCTGATCCTTTTACTCAGCTGTGTCCCTCACTTTGCTACTTTTTTTGCCCGGCACTTTAGCACATTTCCATTTGCAATTGTTATATCCTTCTTTGTGCTCAAACATTTATGTGTCTGTGTGTGTGTGTGTGTGCGTGTGTGTGTGAGACTGCATGCCTGAAGCATTTCGCTTTCTTGCATTTTATTTAAACAATATGCCACTTAAAGAGCGGCTCGCGAAAAAATTCATAAAAAAAAAAAAAAAAAAAAAAAATTACTTGGCATGCAGCTAATTAAAAGAGCTGTAAATTACGTGAGATGTGAGCCAGCTAAATGCAAATGCTAGCCTTAAATAGTTGCTAGCCAGCTAGTGGCAGAGGTGGGGCAGGGGCAGCACTTGGCGCTTGTGTGCATGCCATGGAACGGTCACCTTAATTAAAATGCACAATTTTGCACTTTTGGCTAGCGCAAGGGTTTTGGGTGCTACTCCAGCTGCTGCTGCGTTTTGTGCTGCATTTGCATTAAAATCGCACTCATTCACCACCAGAAAAACAGCCACAACAACAAACTCGCACACACACACACACTAAAAAACTCTTGGCGACTTCGCTTCGCCACTGTCATGCAATTTATTTGCCAACTACTTTGCTATACTTTTTTGCATTTTCGAGTCCTTTCTCGTATTGGGCTTTATTTTTTTATGAATTCTCAACCCCAATCCACCCCCTCCCCAACCCGCACCAACCACACACACACAGTTGATGTAATTTTGTTGCGGTCTGCGTTTATTTCGCGTATGAGTAAGCGTTGCACTTCTCCCATCCCCATTCCCATTCCCATTCCCCTCTTGCCCAGCCATTTCGCTAGGCGCTGCCACAATTAAAAAGCTCAACACAAAATTTACATTGTCGCTTGATGATGGTCTGCCGGCCAAAAACTCTGCTCCCAGACAGAGCAACAGCAACAGCAGCTTGTCCAGAGACGGACACAATCGTCATCATCATCACCATCAGCTTTAAGCAGAACAGAGAGTTGCTCCCAAATGTGGCTGCCACTTGCTGTTGCTGCTACTTGCATTTTGCATAATATTTAAAGCGGGTATATTTACTATCCTAGATAGATTTTATAATTTTTTTTAATTTTATAAGCTAATTTTATAAATATGATAGAATAATTTATGGCTGGGCATTAAATGTGTCTTTGAAAAGTATTTGTTGTGCTTGACTTGAAATATGTTAAAAACGTTGGTAAGTTCAGCACTTCTGCTATGCTAAAAAATTTAATTTTATGGGAAAGGGTCTACAAATCAAGATATTATTTTAAATAAACACAAAATTTGGTACGGATTATTATTACGAGTCTCTCAATGATGTATGATCAAAACGTCCCTTTCTTTGCATAAGGCTTATAAATCAAGATATTAATTTGAACATATACCAAAAATTGGTATAGGTATTTGTTACGAGTCTTTCGATAATCTCTCCAAATTTCGCACAGATCTACTCCTACATAATATAGCTTTTATAAATTCAAAGGAAAGATTAAAAAAATACTGTTTCTTAGTAAATATATTATTATTTTCGCTTAGTTTATCTATCATATTTTACAAACTCAAATTTAGATCAGCTTTGCTTCAAAATTTGCCTAATCGGATTTTTTATTCAAATTTTTTATTCTGAATTATTTAATTAAAAAAAACCTTGATTTTAAGAATTTGTAGCGCAGTTTGCCGCAACTTATAATATAATTACAATATAGACAATATTTAAATATTTATCTACAACTGCTTTAAGCTGTAATAACCATTATAAAATGTTTACAGGGTATATCCTTGTCACATACTCTTAAAAATTTCGCCTTAATAGCCGTTTTTTTTTTTTTTTGTTAGGCTCGAATATGACGTTGGTGCGCCATAAAATTGTAACGCCACTTTATGCGTTTTATGCTTTATGACCACAAATGAGAGCAGACAATGCTACAGGCAGACAGCCCCCCCCCCCTCTCTCTTTCTCACTCTCAGACTGGGAGTAGCTGCAACTTTTATACACGCACACACAAACACACACATTTTTGAATTTGATTATGGCCCGCTTGGCATTTGGCACTGTTCTACAATGTTTTTTTCTTGTTTTTCTCAGTTGAGCTTTAGTTGTATTTTTTTTAATTTTTTTTTATGCATATTGCATAAATGCTGAACTTTTTAATTTTAATTGTTAAAAGCTTTTTTGCTAAAAAATGCCCCGACACACTGACTGCACTTCACACACACACACACACGCACACACAGCAGTTTGGCCATAACATTCTGGCAACATTAATGCATTAAAATGCGCAAACACATCCACAAACTGTTCGGAGGAGCGTTCCAAATCCGCGGCACACACAGTTTTGCAGTTGGTCTCTGTGTCTCTGCTTGCAACACTGCAACATACATTTTATATATTACGGTCAGTAGTGTGGCATATGCAACAGTTTTTGCCCTCTGATAAATTAAACAACATACGCACACACACAGAGAGACGGACAACTGGCGGCACCCGAAGCCAATCTGTGAGTAGTTAAAGCACTGGTCTTCTTGGCAGGCCATAAACCACGCATTCATTGCAATAGCATTATGTATGGGTGCCACGCCCACCTGGCCACCGGATGCCAAGCGACTGGCTTTTACTCCATCTGTCTGTCAGTCTGTGTGGCTGGCTGGTCGGCTGGTGTGACTGGTTTATGCAATATTAAGCATACGCCACGTTGCCTGCCATTCATAGATAAATTGCCCGTCGCGTTTTAATATGAAAAGTTATGGCCGCTTGGCAATTAAAATGCCGCAAACATGCTGGGCAACTCTTTAAGGAATTGCCATTAAATTCCTCACAAATCTGTGCATCAAAGTGATAAGCGTTGGTAAAATGTAATTATAACTGCAAATTTGGAGAATCTTCAACAATGCGTGAAAAAAATAATGCCATACTGAAAGTGTAAAATATACAACAATAAATTCTGCTAATTTATTATTTGAGCTTAAGTACGAAATGCAATATTATTATTAATTCATTGTTAAATAATTACTGGTAAATTTTCCAATTAAATGTATTTATTTGATAACTTTATAAGCCGCTGCAATTAACAATTTGAGTGCAGAAACTTAATCCTCAACTTAGGCAGTCACAGTAAATTTTAGTTGGAATGAAGTCTGTCAAGATATATATCATTATATTTGAAGCTAAAACATTTTACATACAATTTCAGCTATTGTTAAGATTCACATATTGATAGCCATTTAAATCCACACAAAATCCGACTTAATTTGTTGTAACTGTAAATGTCTTTTGGTGGATATTGCAGAATCCATTCAAGTTTATTATGAAGAGCAACAATAACAATTCTCTGTGTGTGTTAGTGTGGGTGTGTGTGTGTGTGTCTGAGACTTGCCTTGATAATTTCCTGATATATGTATGCATATAAGTGTGTCCATAATACAATCTCACAAGCACACACACACACACACGCACACACACACATGCACAGCAGGCGTACGCTTACAAATTTTGTAATCCTTTAACGATGCGAGCAACTTCCTGCACAGGACTCCACAGGCGGCTGTCGGAGCTGGCTGGCTGCCTGACTGCCTGACTGCCTGCCTGCCTGCCTGCCTGCCTCTCCGCCTGTTGGTGTCATTGTCTTCATGTTCTTGTGCCTCATCATCGCATAATTAATCTTCAAAAAAATCATCAGTCGTCGCTGGCATTAATCTTTGTTAAAACGTTTCACACAACTTTTGGTCCATTGTTACACATACGCCGTGTGTGCTGCATACAAATTGAGGGGCTTCAGAAATTGTTGCTGTTGTTGTTGTTGTTGCCTGCCAGCTCATATCATAATTGTGCCCCAGCGTTGTTGTTGCTGTTGTTGTTGTTGTAGTGTTTGGCATGGCAAAATATGAGTGTTTTGCTTTCAAGCCCACTTTGTTTTTATTTACCAATTTCCTTGGCAAAACGACTTTAAGTCGTTTGTGAACACATATTTAACACTTTTTCGCTTACACTCAGAAAAATGCGTTGCTTGAATTTTAAGTATGTTTAAGAAATTCGATATTTATACGCATTTTAGTTATTGAAAAATTTAAATTTATTTCTGTTGAAAAAATAACAAATTCTTGTTTAGTCCAGCAATCAACTTCTTCCAAATTCTATTTGAATTAGGCGTATTTTTTGCACTTTTCTAAAACTATCGATCTTTGACAACATATATTCTGCATCCTCATTATTTTTTTTTTGAGTGTAGCGGTAGTAGAATGGTGTTTTGTAGTCAACTGAGTTCACTTCACTTGCAATGATAAATGATGGCCTTACATAATGCAACTGCTGACAGGCACAGGGAACTTTACTTGCTTGTGTGTGTGTATTTCTGTGTGTGTATGTGTATATATGCATATGTCAGTGTTGGTTTGCTTATAATAGAAAATAATGAATGATATGTTTCTGACACGTTGGCGCTGTCATTGCGCTCAATCCAATTTTAGATCTTTGCATCATTTTCGTCGCGACGCTTTAGGTTTCCAAACCGCTCTCTCGTCTCGCTGCGACTTATAAAGAAAGGCATCGTTGGCATTGACACTGCCGATGACTGTAGACAAAACAGCAACAACAACAACAACAACAACAACAAGTAGCAGCAGCTACAAGCAAAAGCTTGTGTTCTTCGTCATGCTCAATTTGCGCGAATTGTGTTGTCTTGTCTTGTTTATCTCGTCTTCTGCTCTCTTCTGTCTGTCTGCCTGTCTGTCTGTCTTTCTGTCTTTCTGTCTGCCTGTCTCTGGTTTTGGTTGCCTGTTGTCTGTTGCCTACGTTGTTCTACGGCTGTCTTTTGTCAGTTGTCTGCATTGCTTTTTGGGGGCCGCCTTCCATTGATTTAAATATTTTTGACACTTGCGAGTCAGATAATTGCAAACATTAATCATGGCCTAACAGCTGCTTTTGGCTAAAAGAACATGTGTGCTGATTTTGCTCTAGCTGTTTAGTTTTTGCATTTCCGTACCCCCTCTCTCTCTCTCTCTCTCTCTCTCTCTGTCTACGTTTCTCCCGTTTGCTTGCATTTGTGGCATCAACATTTTCGCAATAATTTTTTGTAGCATAGTTTTGGGCGCGCTTCTGGATTGGTTTAGTAACATTTGTTTGATCAGCGAAAAATGGGTTTATTTTTATTATTATACTTTATAATAATACATTATTATTTTATATTATTATTTTATTTTTTATATTTTTTTTTTTATCTAAATTGAACTTTTAAAAAGGTTTAGATAATTGCAAGAAGAAATATTAAAAATCACCCATAATAATATTACTTCCCATTTTATTGCTATTATTTATTTAGATAATTTTTTGACCTTTAAAATAATATTGACTTTTATCGCATCAAGTCGAGTTGTAAAATACTTTAGTGATTTGTCAGTTTGTTGATGGCATCTTCGGACTACGCCCACTTGGTCAATTAGGTTTCGCTACATCTTCGTTGAGGACATCGCATGGAAATTTGAGGCAATCTGTTTGGCGCTTCAGTTGCCGCCTAGTCAATTTATCAGCAAATCAATCAAAAGACTTAAGCACGTGGAGCTCAATGCCAGAGATGCTGCCAACTGCCAACTGCCAACTGGCCTTTTTGCATGTGTGAAAAATTCTTTCAAATTGAGGGCAAGAGGCCCTCTCCTACCTCTCTCCATTTATATCGCTCTGTCTCTCTTACTCTCTCTCACACTCTCACAGCTCTTCGGCCTTTGACCGTTTGCCGTGAAAATTTATTTGATTGCCGGCAATAAGCAACTGCTAATATGACACAAGCTCTGATCCCCAGTTCCAGCTCCATTGGCACAAACGTCGCCTGTCGCTCACATTGAACCGTTTGAACTGACGAGCGACGAGCGACGGGCGAAGAGGAGCGTCGCTTCACTTCACTAATGCCATCTGTATTTGTGCACTGCAAGAAAAGCAATCCATGAAGTTGGACTTTTAATAAAGTACGAGCTTTTACTTAAATATAAAGATTATTGATTAGAGAGTACAATTTTTATTAGAAAGTGTATTTTATACAATCCGAAATTCTGAAATTAAAGTCAGCTTCGGTATAAGTTGAATAAAATAATGTAGTTATTTTTTTATTTTAGTTTAAATAATTCAATACTTTGGCAATCGCAAATTCTTAAAATAAAAACAGCTTTGGGTGAAGATGATTAAAATAAGTAAGTTATTTTTTAATTTTAGTTTAGTTAACTCAATACTTTTATTTAGAGCATAGTGACTTTTCATTTAATGTATTGAATTACTTTTTTATTTTAGTTAAATTTATTTAATACTTTAATCAAGAGCAGAATTACTTGCAGTAAGATATTTAGTTATTCTTTCCAGATGTTACACCAGAGAACAAAATTCTTATTCAATGATGGTTCTTATAATCCCAAATTCATAAATGGAAAACCGATATTCAATAAGTTAAATATGGAGGTTCTCAGTTTGAAGCCTTAAGTGATAATGTTTTTTGTTTAAGATCGTAGACCACTAAATCAAATTCATATAAATATGATGGCTTTTTAAAAATCCAATTTGATAAATTGAGGATAGTTTTCAGATGATTTAATTGTGAAGATTATTTTTTTTTATGTCGATTGAGTTCTTATTTATTTATAATCAAGCATAATAATTGCAGTAAGATATTAATTCGCATTTCAAAAGCGGTCAATTCTGATACCATTAAAAATAATGATATTTTATTTTTAATCAATAATTTACATACCTAAAATACGAAAATACAAACATTTTTGATAAGTCAAATGGCAGATTTCTGCTCACAAATGCAAAATTAACAATCGATTTAAATATTAAGAATTATTTCAGCCTTGATTCATTGACAACTTATAATTCAAATGATTCAAATTAAAGCGTGTCTTTCGCTGAGTGTGTGTCTAAGGTTCTGTGTGAGTGTGTGTGTGTGTGCGTGTGTTTAGGGGTATGTCTGAGGCACCCAGAGCACATACACCGCTGCTGGTTTGATTTTATGAACTGTGTTTGTGAAGTTTCTGTAAAGCTGAAGCACAGTCATTGCGACAGGGAGAGGGACAGGGCGAGGGACAGGAACAGGGAAAGGGATACGAAATCTGAGGATTGCTGCTGCTGCTGCTCATCTCTCAGCTCTCGACTATGTTTGCTGGCCAAATTGCTTGTGATGAAGACAGCCCAGCGTCAATCAGTCAGTCAGTCAGTCAGTCAGTCAGGCTGACTACAAACTCAACTGGCGGCTGCTGTCTATGTTTCGCATGGCGTCCGTCGGCATGTCCTCTTCAGACCCAACTGTCCTGCAGCTGTCTGTCAGTTCTGCGATTGCTTTGTCTCTCTCTCTCTCTCTCTCTCTCTTTCTCTGTCTCATTGTCTCTGTCTTTATCTGTGTCTGTCTGCGTTTCTGTCTCTATTT
Source organism: Drosophila demipolita (assembly GCA_035042405.1). Lineage (NCBI taxonomy): Eukaryota > Metazoa > Arthropoda > Insecta > Diptera > Drosophilidae > Drosophila > Drosophila demipolita. The sequence continues at coordinate 8,377,935 of JAWNLI010000485.1, forward strand.
GACCAAGGGCGGCTCGGATCGGCTCGTTGAGAGATAATCACTTTGGGAAATTGCTCATGAATGATTTGTTGGCATAAATCAATTTGATTGATGAGCGTCAATATACTTATATGCCGCTTTGATGTGGGCAATTCCAGAAATCGCATACAAGCACAGATATACGGGCTTACATATATATATATATATATATAGAAATTCATATATATGTGTGTGTGTACGCATTGGGCTTTTGTGTAGGCCAACTAATTGATCAATTAAGCAACAATTGCTCGACTGGCCGAGAGCTGCGGGTCAGAGCAGCGTCTGCACTTAGCGTCTGCGGGTGTTCAGTGCAGGAGGTAGGAGGCATGTTGCACCAGTTAAAACTGTTGCAACACCAGCAACAGCAACAGCAGCAGCAGCAGTTTGGTCTATAAAACAAGAAGCTACCGCTAACTTTCTGCTATTTCAACTTGAGTTGTTATGACACTTTTAATAACTTTATTATTGCATTTACATAGTAGCAGGGCATGCAAGCCACGTCACCTCTGCCCCCGTTGCTGCCCCCCTTTTGCGCTGTGGCGCCACCAAACAACAAACAAGTTGCCTGTTTAAGTGCTTTGCTTGCTATATATATATATGTACATATATTTATATAAATATATACATATATAGTCTTGGCAACTTGCTTGCCACTGCATATGCTTGACGTTGTCTTTGTGTGTTTGTGTGCGTATTTCTTGGCTGTCTATGCAATTAAAAGTTTAATATAATTAAATGGTTTTATGACTTTGACTGCACTGCAAAAGCGTCAGCAGCTCCTTAAGCAGCTTTTCAGCCCCATAACACGTTTTTAGTTTTACTTTTTTTTGGGGGTTCCGCAACGGTAAAGCTGTAAAATCTCAGCCCGGTAAACACGTGCACTTTAAACCCGCCCGCCATGCAATGACTGCAAATGGAACTTGGATGCGACTCGGCTGCAATCAAAGTGATTAAGCCATCAACGTTTGCTCTCGACACGCAGCATTAACGCTTCGCCATTGCTTAGCTGTGGTGGGGAGGGGTGAATTTGTGATTTTCCCAACTTCATTCCCGGCTCTGAATGTGGTTCCAGGCATCAGCCATCAGCCATCAGTTGTGGGACCCAGCACGAAGATGTCGATAATTACTTGGCCAGTGCGCCATCAGCAGAAATTGGCTGCCAGTAGTTAAAGCCAGGACAAACGACATTGGACGCCGGCAACAGGACACACTGGACGAAGGATGCGAAAAAGATTTTTGGCCCAAATGTCGTTGCCACAAATCTCGTGTGACAGCTTTGACCAACGAGAGATGCCGCCTGGCGGGATGGTGGTCATCTGGGCGTTGCTTATAAATGATGTCAGCGGGCACGCCCATTGACAAACACAAGGAGATTGCTCTAATTTATTTATGGCGAAAACATGCCCAGATAAATATAGGCAGACAGCCAATTGTTGTTAGTAGTTGACTTGTCAATTTGCGTCCGACTTTTGGCTAATATTCCACTGTTGTGGCAAGTACACAGTGACAGCACTTTAAATATAATTAAACAGTTAATAAACTAACACACTATAATTAGATTTAAGTGTATTTTATGTAAGAAAATATATATGATAAATAAAATAAGTAATTAATTTAATTCATCTAAATACGAATGACTAATAGAAACTAGTTCTGCTTTATTTAAAATAAATTAATATTTGATTTATATTTATATTTCTGATATGTTGATTATTATATTTTAATATGGCTTACCTCAGATATGATATATACAATAAATAATAAATTCAATTTATCTAAGCACAAATGACTAAAAGAAAATAGTTTTAAATAAAGCATTCTAATTATAAATATTTAAATATTTTATTTTATACTTCCAAACTGATAACGTGATTTTTAAATTATAATTCAAATTGGCTAAGATAACTATTATTTTTTGTTTTATATTATTTATGCAAGCTTACGATCTGCCCATATAAAAATAAGTAAATAATGAATATTATTCTTGATGCAAAAAAAACAACATTGAAATAGAATAGAAAAATTGATTGCAAATTTCGCAATAAGGCTTTAAATTTTTTATAACTTTATGCACAGAACGATGGAAATTTAATAATATGCCAAAAAGTCACATAAGTTGTGGAAAATGCATTCAACCATTTGGTTACTTATCAATGCAAATCAATGCAAGAATAATAAATCATATTTTAAGCTATTAATGGGTTTGATTTTCGAAATTTATTTACAAACTTTACAAGGTATTGAACAAACTAAAATGTTGTTGCTGGACCAAATATATGGCAACATTATTATAAAATTAAAAATATTTAAATATCAACATTAGTCACTCTTTAAATTAAACTTCTAATTGATAATTATTAATAGATATTTCAATGACATTTTGAAATTATTTTAAATGAACAAACTTTAAAGAAATAGCAAAATTGAAAGAAAGTAAAAATATTTTTTCCACTAGTTTAATGTTAAATTCGATATGCTCATTTTTTTTATTAAAATATTTCTACATAATCCAAACAAAGCACGCTTTAAATAATTCATAGCAAAGTATTTAATTAATGTGTAATTAATTAAATTGTAGGAAATATTTGTGAAGATTAGTTAATCCTGCAATTAGGCCCCACTCACATTAAACTAATATGTTGCTATAAACATTTCTATTCCAGAATGGAAATTAAAAAGAATCTTCTAGAAAATAAAAGAAACACACACATAATACAAATTAATTGCCATCAACTCGAAAGGTTTAGGCCAACAAAACTTTCGACCGCGGCGTGGCAAATTCTTTGTGCAGTTATTGAAGCTCAAGCCCCCAAAAAAAAAACCAAAAAAAAAAAAAAAAACAGGCGCTGCTTCATGCCAAATTAGTAGCTCATGGGAATTTTAATTGTGTTTGTAATGCGACGACTTTGACGCTGGTCAGCTTCCAACCACCCACGCCTCCCCCCTGTTCCACAATCAGCATCTTTCACCCTGTGGCAGTGTGGCCAACTCTTGTGTACGTTAAAAAATTAAATGAAAATGAATTCATTTGTACCCTTTTCAAAAGCGGCATAAAAAATGGTAACGAGCGCCACTTTGTAAGACGCTTGTGGGTCGCAAAGGGCGCAGGGGGTGCGGGTGCTCTTGGTAAAATGACTTAACTCATTTAATACGCATCTAATGGGATACAATTTAAATTTAATTGATTTGACCATGGCCAAGCTTTTATGACCGCAAAAATTTTACTCGAAATTAAAAAAAGCCTTTTTTTACCAAAAAAAAAAAAAAAAAATTAAACAAAATTTGTATGTGTTCTGCAAAAAAGAAAAAAATGTGAAACGCTTTAAAAGGACTGTCAGATAAATTTATGTCTTGTGCTTGGTTTATCGATTAAATATGCAACGGTTCGAGCCGCTCAAGAGCTGACAATGATGGTGGTTGGTGGCTGGTGGTGGCGCCTCAAAAAGCAAATGCCTGACAACACTATGTTTTTCAGTGGCTCGCTGATTTATTGGTTTAATGCACCAAGACGCAGTAAGGTTGTAAATGGGTGGCTGGCGTCACCTTGCCACCCGCATAAATATGGCGCTACAAAACCGCAGACGGAACGCGACTGCTGCTGCTGCTGCTGCTGCTGATGGTGGCCATATCACCGACACGCCAAGCTGGCAAACTGGCAAAGTGGCAACAATGTGGAGCAGAACCGAGCCATGGAAGAACCTTTGCTGTCCACAACCATTTCTTAGCTTGGCAGCTAATTTATGTGCGCACGCCGCAAAGAAAACTGCTGGCAAAAGGATACGCCAGGAGCCACTTTCATAGTGAGAATTATGCTCAAAAGTGGGCGTGACTTGGTGGGGGGGGAGGGGTTGGGCAGGTGAACGGGGGCAAGGCGCAAATGTCAGCGCGCATAAAAATTCGCATTTTAATATTTGCCAGTAAGCTGCGCAACGCTGGCAGCGTTGATTTCCCAGAGCAGTCACAGTCAAAACACCGCTGGCTGCCACCGCGGGCTGCCACTGCTGGTGACTGCCACCGCTGCTACCCAGTTTTGTGTTGGCATTTTTGGTCGCCCGATTGTTTGCCTGCCATTTTATCTGTGCCCAACAGCTGGCGTTTGTTTGCGGCTGCCGACGACGACGACGGCGACGACGACATCGCGTGTTGACTTTTGCTTCTGAGCCACCTTTCAGCTGCAACTAATTTATTTTATTTGCAAGCAGGGAACGCACAGCACAGCCTTAACACCCTACCCCCCCCCCCCCCCCCCGCCTCCCACTCGATTGCGTCTCTAAATATGATTCAAAACAAGCATTATAAAATGTATTGCATGGCTCGTGCCTGCTGCACTTGATATAAAGTGTTTGGATGTTGCTGCCTAGTGGCATTCTAGGTATTCGCTGGCATCTCCAGGTCCTGGGACCATACCATCTCACGACTCCATGGACGGGCTGTAAATGAGTTTTGTTTTTGTGCAAACAAATTGCGTTTCCCCTCTGTGTTTATTCGACTTGTTTTGTGGCCTGCGAAAAACACTCAGCATTTCATTTCGCAAAGATTTGGCTTAGTTGCTTGGCAACAAGTGTGGCAAATGCTTTAATTGAATTAATATTTGACACTGCATTGATTTGTGGTCAGAACTGAAATAATGTTCAATTTTATTGGCCACAATGCAGTTCAAAGTCGACGAGACAAATTGATAAGCCTTGAAATTGAGAGACAGCTTGAAGATAATTCAATTTGATTAATTAATTAATTAAATATATATATCGCACTTTGGGCAACGATTATTAAAGTCTTAAATCTGCATATTTGCATGCGAAATGTGAAAAAGTAATTTAGCATAATTAAAAATATAAATAAATGCAAATAAATTACGAAATGCGAGTTTGCTCGTAAATTTAAAGCTTTTAGGTGGAAAATGCGCTGAAACTGCTGCGAAACTGTTGCTTTTGCGGTTCATTTCGACTGTTGATTTTATTAAAATATTTGCTCATGTTTATTGGTCAGCGAAAGCAGCATAAACCATGCACTTAATTACAACTGCATTATAATATTACAATGGTTATTATTACATTAACCAAACCCAACATCGACTCAGCCACATTTACAAATATGGCTTGCAAGCTGCGATTAATGTGGGCAACAACAAAAAAAAAGATAGTTGTGCATAATGTGTGAGGGGGAGGGTGAAGGGAATTTCATATATAAATTAAATTTTTATGGGCACATACGATAAATTTTATGTGTTGCCCAGAAGAAACGTGGCCAACAAGCCGTCGCACAAAACACACATTTTTAATGGCGCACAAAACTCAATTAAAGCCTGATCGCATTTATTGTTATAGTGGTTATTAAATTAAAAATGCGTTAAATGGCTATCATCAAACTGTGCATTTTTCTATAATATTTTACTTTTAGCATGATTCCTCAAAAACTGACGAAAATAATATGAAAAAATATATATTGGCCACTTTCATTTTATATTTTGGTAATAATAATAATATTAACGACTGCCAAATAGCTCCAAAATCGTAAAAAAAAAACCTATTTGCTTTGATTAATATTTCTAATGGATATTAAATCAAATTATTTTTATAGTATATTATATATTCCTGTGTTTATTGCTTAGACATCCAAACACTTCTCATTGAAATCTAAATTCCATTTTCAATTAAATGACACTTCACAACCAAAATTAGTTGACTTTAGCCAAATAGCATGAACTCATAAAAAAAACATATTTACTTTGATTAATATTTCTAAGAGATATTAAATCTATTTTTTTTATTTTTAGTAATATATATTCTAGTATTTATTGCGTGGCCATCCAAACATTTATTGAAATCCAACTTTAATTTTCAATTAAATGACGCTTCACATATTATTTTGGGCTGTTTCTTATCAATTTTTTGTATAGTTCTTTCGCCGAAATAAACCAAATTAGCTGCCTTTGTCCAAATAAATCGAACTCGTAAAAAAAACCTATTTGCTTTGATTAATATTTCTAATATCTATTAAATATATTTTTTCATTTTATAGTTTATTGCGTGGCCATCAAAACACTTTTTGAGTTCTCATCGAAATCAAAATTTCATTTTCAATTAAATGACACTTCACATATTATTTGTCGCTGTTTCTTGGCATTTTTTTTGTATAGTTTTATTGCAGAAATAAACAAAATTAGTTGCCTTTGGCAATTTATGAAAGTGTGGTTTTTGTGGCACACGCTTGGCTATTGAGTAAGTGTTGCCATTGTTCGATACGTATACGCACCGTTTGCCCATCGCATTTTGTGAATGCGCTTTTGTTATTTTTGGTCGAGCCTTTTCACTCATACACTTCGACACACACACACCTACACACACACACGCGCTCGCACACACATCAGTTGATTTCAACAGCTAGTTCATTGTGTGTGCTCATCATTATTAATTTCCAAGCTATAAATTTCACTTTGCCACATTCCTAAAGGCCAAAAACCCAACTCAACTCACCTTTTGCACGCTCGACTAGCTTTCAAGTTTTTGTCTTGATGTTCTCATTCCTCCCTTTTTTTTTTTACTTCTTTTTGGGTATTTTTGTATTTTATTCTGACCGATTCGACGTCGTCGTCGTAGTCGTCGTCTTCTGCTTGCTTGCCTGCTGCATCCATTGTTTATGCCACACAATGGTGAGCCCTGCCGCAGGTTTTTAGTGCCTGCCATTGTGCTTTGTCTCACCCACCAATGCCCATAAAATGCAATGGAATTTCATATAACACTTAAGTACATGTACAACATTTATATATATAGACATCTATATATATATATATATATATATATATGTGTGTGTGTGTATCTGTATAGGGGCATGCTGGCATAATGTTTTGTATAATGTGCTCAAACATTTTGCGCTGCGGCATGTAAAAAATGCAGGCCAAAAACATTGCATTGCAGCCACTGTTTGTGGTTGTAACAATGAGGTGAATGTGAGTGCATTTGATGTTTAATCAATTGAAAATGTGTGTGTGTGTGTGTGTGTGTGTGTGTGTGTGATATACACATCAAGTCAATTGTTTGGCCCAAAGAGCTGCTGCTCCTGGCCCTGGCTTGACTTCCGCATCTGGCGACTGTTTGCCCAGCACAAACTGCAGCCTAGTGCGGCAATCTTAAGATGCTTAGGATAAAACATTATCCGGATTCCTCCAATGTGCGTGTGCGGCTTTGACTTTGTCGGCATCGTCTAGGCACATCCCCACATCCCCCGATCCACCCAACCCCCTCTGCTCCAAACTCTATTCAATGGGAATCTATCGTTCAGCTTGAGCTGTTTCGGCTTGCTGCCTTTGCTAGCCTGCCTGCTGCCTGGTGCTGCCTGGTGTTGCCTCCCTGTTGTTGCTTGCTTGTGGCATGAAAGAGGAATAAAAATTACAATATTGACGCTGCGCTGCAACGCAGTGCCAACAATACAAACACGCACACATGTGGCAGAGATAAAGAGGGTGCTCACACAAGAGGAAGGAAACCCGCTGGTGCGAGAAGCTCTTTGCCACAGGCTGCCGCCTGGTCGCATTATGAAGGCGTTTCGCCTGCACTGAAAGAAAACAACAACAATAAGGCAGGTAAAAAATTAATTGACAAATTTCCTATGTCAGAATTTCACTGCTTTTTATTTACATACTTTTTGTTTACACAAATTAGCATATTGATGTCAAATTTATAATTCCATAGTAGTATTTATGTTTTTAGAACAAATTCACAATATAAAATAGATATAAAATAAACACGAATATTTGATTAACAAAATATGAAATTGATCTGAAATAAATATGATTATTATTGTTGCATTTCTAATGAACTAAAAACTAAATATGAATTTGATATAAAATAAATACGATTAATAATATTGAATTTTAAATGAATTCTTAACAAAATATGATATTTATATAAAATATATATGATTAATAATGCTAAATTTTAAATATGAAATAGATGTACAGTAAATACGATTAATGTGGAATTTTAAATGATTTATAAATTAAATATGAAAATGATATAAAATACAAATTTTTATTAATGCTAATCTTTAAATGAATTATTAACAAAATATGAAATTGTTATAAAATAAATATGATTAATAATATTTCATTCTATATGAATTCTAAACTATGAAATTAATATAAAATATATAATATTATTAATGTTGAATTTTAAATGAATTCTAAACCAAATATGAAATTTGTAATTTTTGAGTATACATTTCATTTGTGTGTTTTAAGCTTTGTTCAAATTATTTGATTTATTTTCTTTACTTTTTTTTCAAGCCGTTTTGTTCTCTCTGTGTACTTTTGTATATTTGCAATAGTTGTTATTGTTGTTGTTGCTATTGTATTGAAAGTTCCTTTAATGGCTTCCGGTTATCATTTTTGGCGCAACTCACAATTGCTATCACAGGCACACTCAAGATATATATATATATATATTTTTTTTTTTTTTGTTTTTTGGTCTCTTTTTCGGTTCAATGTGCTCCACGCTCTGCGTGTCAATAAAGATTAAGCGTATTGTTCTCCGCCGATTCCTTGAGTCATGCAAAGAAATTAATATTCCCAATCCATTACGTCTCTAATAACACTCCATAAAAAAAGAAACGAAAAAAACAAAAAATAGAAAAGCGGAAAAAAAAACACTAATGCACAAATACACAGCAGCAAAAGGGCCATTTTTAATAACCCTAATGGGCAGCTTTAAGCCTTAAAGGCAGCCATAGAGCAAGCTAGCTGACCTCGCCACACACACACACACACACAGGCATACACTCACTGGCATACACACACTGGCACACAAAAGTATACGCACCGATACACAATCAATCAATTTAGCGCTTTAAGCTTTTGACAAATACTCTCGCCAGGCGGCAAAAGCATGCTTCGCACAATGTTTTAAAGAGTCACCAATACACACACACACAGAAACACACTCAGTCACACACACACACACCCTCATACACATTGATAGATAAGCTGGCTCCTTTTGTTCAATGATACACGATGTCCTCGACTGGCCGTCGTCGGCTAATGATGACAAATTTTTTATGGGCGTTATGAGCAGCATTTCGCTGCGTTGCTCCAAAGTGCATGGGTTGGCCACGTGGCTGGCAATAAGGTCGGGGAAATGTCATAGAACACATAGAGCTACACTCAAAGAAAATAGTCCCAACTTAAATCAAGTAGCTAAATTTTAATTCAAGTTTTTAATTAATACAAATTTAATCTGATAAGCAATTTTCTATTCAAGATTTTTTACTTTCATTTACTTCATTTTATGAGCATCATTCGTAAACAATAAATATAATATAATTATTTAAGCAAAATTATCATGATAAACATTTTTTTATTTATGGTGATTCATTTGCAATTACTCCTTTTCCCTTCTCTTTATTTTTAAAATGGCAGCATTTTATTTTTTGTTGTTTACTAATTGGCAATGATTATGTTTAGAACCTAAGTTCTGCTTAGTTTATTAAATTTTTTTTATTATTATTATATAAGATTTTCTATGTAAAATATTAATTAATTTGATTAATGGCTTACAGCATGAAATTTAATTATTTGAACTATTTAACTAACTATTTTTCTTCAAGTTATAAAAATTGCTTTTCTTTGGCATATTTTGGTGTCAATAATTTTTGTATTGAAGTGCACAAATTCTATAAATTTACATGCTTAATTAATATTTCATGTTTAATATTCATATATTTTCTCTGAGTGTAGTCATACTATTTTAATTCGATGTCCTGCCGATCTCTGCCCGCGGGCTCTTTATTAATTTGACAGCATCAACAGGGGGCAGCCAGGTTCGCTGCCCGTTCGAATGCTCCTCAACGAGGAGTCGAGTCCAGTCGACTCGGCACGCTAATGATTGAAATGAACTCCATGTCATGTCTGGTCTTAGGCAGAAGCCAGTGTTCTGGCACGTGAAACGCCTCCATTTCAGCCAGCAGCCAGCAGCCAGTTGCCGGCTTGATTGATGGTTATCACTCAATGGGCTGCTGGACGCACTGGACCAGCAACTGAGGAGCAAACTCACTCTTACGGTGGGAAGGGGAAGGGGGGGGGGGGGGTGTTCCATCCTGGAGCATTTGACATCCGCCCACAGATTAAATGCTGTAGGTGTGGTTCATAACTTTTTGCGCCACTGTATTTCGCACTGACATTTCCGTCTATTATTTATTGTATTGCTTCTTCTTTGTTCCGCCTCCAAAATGGCCTGTCCACTTTCTGTGTGCCCCCTGGGGCACAGCTGGTCTCGCCTGAGGCATTCGCTAAGTATATAAAACTAAAAATCATATCGAAAAATATCATCTTTATTAAGCATCGAGTTCATGTTTAAAAGCAAATAAGGCCAATTAATAAATGCAAATACGGCTAAAATGGGTTTGAATTGCGTTTGTTGCGAATAACACGACTTTGAGATACCCTAGAAATAATAAATGTATTTTAATAATAATTTACCAACCGTATTTTGAAATGTGGCAGAATATAGAAATTTATATATAAAATAAAATTTAGCTGCAAATATGAGGCAAATTCAATAATTTACTTAAATCAGCTGTTGCCAAAATAAATAATAATTATTTAAAATAAGTGCAGCTTGAATTGAGTTAAACTAATTCGACTGCAACACTAATAACGGTTGTCATTTCAACTGTCAAACTATTAATATTTTTCTCTTCTTCTTCTTTTATTTTTATTATTTATTTATTTCGCATTTCGTATTTGCCGCATGCCCCGGGCGCATTCCCACATTGAACAGGCAGCGGAAATGGCATCGTTTAGTTGCCTCCGCCTATCAGCTGCCAGCTTTGTGGCAAGCCGTACGTTTGTCTGCCTGTCTGTGTGTGTGTGTGTGTGTGTGTGTGTGTGCGGGCGGCGTAATGAGCGTCAAGATATCCCTGGTGAGGTGAAGCTGTCCCCCACCCCCGCACGCATCCTCGCTGTTCCGCACCTGAACGAATACGCGCGACCCGATTTGGGAATTAGCGAAAAGTTTTCACTCACTAAAAAAAAAACAAATATCTCAAACAAAATTATAGGCTACAAAACGAAGTTAGCCAAACGCAAGAGCAAAGAGCAAAAGTACCGCAAGAGAAGCAGCGAGAGCAGCGCCAAACTTCCAGTGCCCAAAGTGGGAAATTTACTCTTTGAACGTGCTGAATGGAAATGACAACGTATAAGAGTGCCAGTTAAGGGAAATTTCATGGGACTTATTTTGTGGCTTGGTAATTTGAAAAGCGCTTAACGGCTGAATTAGTAGTAAATTTGGCAACGGGCAACATTCACTTGTTGCCCCTGCGGAGCAGCAAAAGCAACAGCAAACGCAACAAATGTGCGACAAGCAATACAACAAATATGCAACCGAAATGAACTCATAGATATTTAAGCAAATATTTAATTAAAATGATTTTTACTGCAGCCAAAAGGGACAAGCGGGCAATGGGCAAAACGAACGTTGAACGGAAGCGGAAAAATGAGATTTATGATGTTGCACAATGGGCTGATGGGCTGCTGAGTGGCGGCTGGTGTTGAGGTGGGCTGACGCCGGAACAATTGAGCAGGTGTAGGTGTGCTGGAGGGGGGGTTGGGGGAGTGCTACATATATACGATTGTGTATAAATAAAAGTATTTGTGTGCATGCCATAAATGCTATATGAATTATTAAAATAAAAGTAAAACGGAAACATAACAAAGGTTCAGCAACATTTATGACAGGAAAACGCGAAACGCGCACCGTGCCCCGTGCCCCGAAAAAGCCACCCAGCAACAAAAGATATTGCTGTGGCACGCATCTAAAACGAGATATGCCACGCCGGAAATAAGCGCCGCATATATAGTGGGTCCCAAAAAATACACACACACACTCGCACATACACACACACACAATGTGTGTTTACAAACCGCCAATTCAAGATCCCCAAAAAGTAGGCTTCATTTACTAGGCAGCCAAACGAGAGTACAGCTGCAACAACAACAACAACAACAACAAAAACTACAACAAAATAAACAAAATAAATTCAACAATAAAGCAACTATATTTTGACACGACTCCGAGATACCCATTGATAATATGTATATTTTAAAAGTCAACCATTAAATATCATTTAATTTTTCTACACTTATTTTTATATATTTTTTGATATTATTCATATAATATTTATTAAATGTATTCTTCTATTTAAATATCAAATAATTTGAGCAATTCGAATTATTAATTTAGCCTTGTGAATTTTGCTCAATAAAACAAATTTCAATTAACATTGCAAACTAAATCTGAATTAATTAATTTTCAATGTTATTGTTGTTAGTTTTTTTATTGATCTATCAATTATTAATCTATTAGTGTGATTTAACCATATTCTTTTTAATTATTAATATATTAGTGTGATTTTACCATATTCTTTTAAAATATTGTTTATATATTTTTTTTTACAATAAATGCGATATTTTATTAATGTGCAACAAAAACCGACCCACAATTTTTAAAAAAATTTTAATAAATAATATTTCTATATTAATTAATCAATTTACAAATAAAATCTTAAAAAATTAAGTATATAAATAATCTGTGGGAATTAAATATAATTTTTATATATATTTTATATTTTTATATTATTTAAATATAATTTTTTAATATATTTTTTTATATTTTTATATAACTTAAATATAATTTTTATATATATTTTATATTTTTATATTATTTAAATTAAATTTTTTATATATTTTTTATATTTTTATATATTTTTATATAACTTAAATATAATTTTTATATTTTATATTTTTATATTATTTAAATATAGTTTTTACATATTTTTTATATTATTATATTATTTAAATATAATTTTGCATATATTTTTATATATTTTTATATTATTTAGGTATAATTTTTTATATATTTTTTATATTTTTATTATTATTTAAATATAATTTTTATATATTTCTTATATTTTTATATATTTTTATATTCACCGCATTTTGCTTACTTCTTAAATAATAAATCAATATGTAGAATTATATCAAATGTTTTCAGCTTAGTTTATTTAAGCAGCATTTGCAATGGATTTGAAATCCGATACAATAATGCCTCATCGATATATTTACCGTTAAAGGCCAATGGTATTATCCAGCCTACTTACAGCAATTTCGTGTACAGGGCATATATATATATATATTTTGTGGAGCGCCGACTAACTAAATGAGGTTTACTTAGTAGTTGTTGTTGCTTGCCAAAGTTAAATACAAATATGCATGTAAACAGGCATCTACTTAAGCAGCTTGCCACCACCCACCACCCACCACCCACCACCCACCAACCCACCAACCCACCAACCCACCGCCCCCCACCTGCTTCGTCTGTGTGGGCTGCCTTTGCCAGTGTATTAATGTTCATTGAAGCGATCAAAATCAAGTCGACTACGGCTAATGCTACGCACAATTTTTTTTTCTCTGCTTTTGGCCCGATCCTGTGAACTTTTGCTTGTTATTTGCAATTTGCCTCGGCAACAACACGCAACACGCAGCGGCAGCAGTGGCAGCAACAGCAGCCATTGATTTTATACTCTGTGCAAAGGCAGTTTTGGTTTGTTGTTTTTTTTTTCCTCATTTGCCTTGGGTTTTTTTAAGGTCGTTTACAGCAAACATTTCGGCGAGGCCTCTGCGTAGGAGTGGGAGAAGTAGGTGAAGTGGTGGTGGGGGGGAGTGGTTAGCATTGGGCAAATGTATGTTATTATTATTGGGGCATGTTGTTAACTACTCATACGCAAAACGTACATTTTTTTCTCTCATTTACTTTGGGTAAATTCTGGCTTTTTTTTTTTTGTTTTTTTTTTTGGCTGGAAACGCTTTTAGCATAAAACGTTTTTGTGAAATCGCTTGGAAGAAATATAATCAAAATTGTTTTCAAATGACTTACAATTGCTAGCCGAGTGTGACACAAACCCCCTCCCCCTCCTCCTACCTCTCCCCAACCCCCTATGGCAGTCAGTAATTATGCGGCTGGGGTGTTAACTGTCAGCCAATCGGCATCCGTTAGCCGTTGGTCCGCAATTTTAGCCACGCTTTTGCTGTTGACAACTAGAAAAATTGCCTTTTTATGGCCCCCTGTAATTTTTTGTGGGTGGAGTGTGGGGGGGGGGGAGGCAGCGTGGTGCCGAGCATAGCGGCGCAACTCCCTTAACGGAATGTGTCCAGTTTGTCTACAAACTGCTTTTGGTATGCGCCAAGTTAATAGCAATGCCTGCAAATGCCAAGCGACCCTCCTCGAGGGGGCATGAGCAAAGGGTGTGGGGTGTGGCATGTTGTGGAGTGGAGTCTTTTGGCAATTACTTTTTGCGCCATTGTTCGTCGTCTGATCTGGTAACCATTAGAGGTATTTACTGTAGTGGAGAACTCTCGATTGGGTTCCAAAACTTAACAATTCATCAGAAAAATATTTTGCTTAAAATTGGCATTTATTTTAGAATTGGATTTGGAATAAATTCTATTTTTTATGTGTCATATTATAAATTAAAATTAAATATTTGGATTAAAATTAACATTCATTTTAGAATTAAAACTTGGAATATATTGTATATTTTAAAAGATCATATTATAAATTATAATTCAATATTTAGCTTAAAGTTAACATTTATTTTGGAATTTTAACTTGGAATAAATTCTATTTTTTTCTATTATAAATTAAAATTATTTAAAATTATTTAAAATTAAAAAATTTCTATTATAAATTAAAATTAAATATTTAACTGAAAATTAATATTAATTTTAAATTTTAAATTTGGAATAAATTATATTTTTATATATCATATAATTACAATTAAATATTTAGCTAAAAATTAACATTCATTTTAGATTTTAAATTTGGAAAAAAATTTTTTTTTTTTAAATTTAAATTAAATTATTAGCATAAAATTAACATTCATTTAAATTGTATTTTTTATACATCATATTATAAATTAAAATTAAATATTTAGCTTAAAATCAATTTAGAATTTAAGCTTGGAATAAATTTTATTTTTTATATATTATAATATTTGAATTTATTAACTTATTCACTCGAAGATTATAAAGTGAAAAAAGCTGATAGCTGGAATAAAATGCAACGAAGTATTTGTTAACTGATTCAGTTGCCAAGGCTTATATATATATATAGATAGATAATCTGCTCAGTTGATTACATTTGTTATTCTTCAGTATTTAGCTTTATTAACTTTATTCAATATATTTTTACTTGCTGCACTTCAATATACTTACATATTTTCTGAGCATTTTGATCCCACAGTCCTTATATCAATTTGCACAAACCTAGGGTTGTGGAATGTGTTCCTGTCCCTTTGCCCCCCTTTGTCTGCCTTTGTCTACCTAGCCAACTGGCCATCTCTTTGGCCAGCTGCTGCTGCTGCTGCTGCTTTCTTGTCATTTTCAATATTTTATGATGGCTACCATTGAACTCTCTATAAAGCGCACATAAATTCAGTGGAACCGTAGCCGAAAAACAGAGACTGGAACTGGACATTGCCACGTTTCTTGAGATGCCACCCAACAAATGCAGCAAAATGTTATAGCACAAATGCCATATATAGTTGCGCTATTGCCAATATGTCCTTTTTGGCCAATGTGCTCGCAGTTCGCATAAAGAGCAGCGAAGACAAAAAACTACGTACACATCATCATTGTCAATTGCCGGATGTGGGCCAGACGCAAGGATTGGTATCTTCAGCGTGGGGGGGGGGGGGGTTATAGAAATGGCAATGGCAAATGAAGGCAGTGAGAGGAGGGGGAGTGGGGTGTGGGGTAGTAACAACAGCGAGTGAAGCGAGCAATCGCTGCTGCTGTATTCATTGTTGCCACGTAATTGCATTTCGCTATCGCAGATATTTATAGCTCCACTCGGTCAAGAGCAGCTCCTAGCCAAGCAGCCAAGCAGCGAAGCAGGCAGCAGCCCATTGGCCAATAGCTGGCTGCCAGCTTCTATACTGGCCACTACTTTTGCCAGCAACAGATTTTCTTTTTTTTTTTTTTTCGCTCTGCAACAAACGCGGTCAACCGCAAAAGCGCAGCAACAACAGCAACAACAACAACAACAACAGCAAAGTCGTTACAAGGATAGTGTATAAGGGATAGGGGATAAGGGAGAGGGTAAAAGGGATAAGGGTGTTAGAGTTGAGCGCATTGCTACTTGTTGTATTTTAATGCTCTAGCAGCGGGCATTTTAATATTGCCAATCATTTAAGGACACCTTTCAAATAATAATATATAAATAAATATTAATAATAACAATAAATTATATATTTATTTGCATTAAAAATTTGTTTGTATATTTGCGAATATGCTAAAATCAGACGAAATCGAACAGCTGTTCAAAATTAAATCCATGTTGAAATCTTGTTGGTTTCGAGGACATTTTACTTTTTATTTACTTTTTGGATAGGAAACTTTTTAGCTCGGTTAAACTGTATTTTTTTATTTTTTAAATTTATTTTTATAAGAGTTAAAATTAAATGAATCATATTTTGTATTTTTAATGACCTCTTTTTATATTATTAAGGTATCATTTTGTTAGCATAAAATGCAGAGTTGATAAATATTTAATATTTGATAAACATTAGCCTAAAAGTTATCTTGGTGAAACATTGCACATATGCTAAAATCTGGCTATATCGAATACTATTTGAAATATTAATTGTTTTGAACATATTTAAATTTTCTTTTTACTTTTTAGCTTATGCTTTTCTGAAAATATAATAACACTCCATATTTTTTTTAATTTAGTTTTATAAGAGTTAAGATTAAATTAATAATATTTTGTATTTTTGATGACCTCTTTTTAATATTATAAATACTATTTTATAAGCGCAAAGTTGATAAATATGCAGAGTTGATAAATATTTGATTCAATTTAACTTTGTTTGCAAACTGTATTTGCAAACATGAAAAAATCGGACAACATCAAATAGCTGTCCAAAATTAAATCTTTTTTTTAAAACGTGTTTATTCGAAGATATTTTACTTTTTATTTCATTTTAACTGGGAATCTTATACTTCTCTGAAAATATGGTAATATGCCTTTTTTATTTATTTATTCAGATTCTTTTAATGAATTTTTAACAGAGTTAAGATTTAATTAAACATTAATCAAATTTAGTGATTTAGGTTGCATCTTTTTGTTATTATTATTATAATTTTATTAAAAAAATTTTTTTTAGAACCAAATGATATATATTTGCGTATAACTTTTCAAAAATTTTATTCTGACTTAACTTTGATTGCAACCGCATTTGCACATATACCAAAATCTGACAATATCGAATTCCTTTTGAAAACTTATTTGTTTCAAATACATTAAAATTTTTTTTTACTTTTAAGCATTTTATTCTTACACGAAATTATGTGATGACGCAATTTTCTAGATTTATTTTATTTACTTTAAAAGCGTTTAGATAAAATGAATATTTATTTGTGTCTTTGGTGACTTTTATTTAATATAATAAATACTACACAATCCGCGGGAAAGGACTTCCCTTTGAAAGGGTGTTCAAACTTCGGTGTTCTATTTGAGTCTGTTGTTGTTGTTACGGTGCTGGTTGATGTTGGTGTTGGGCATTAGTTCTGGCCAGGCAAATAAAAATAAGCAATGCCTGGTCGCGCTTTGTCATTGCAGTTGTTGCCGCTTCTGTTGTTGCTCTAATTTTTTTTTATCTTTTTTCTTTTTTTTTTTGCCATCATCATGAAGCACATTGAGCACCAAGCAGCAAGCATTGCACTTTGCAACGCTGAGGAAAGCAGCAACAGCAGCAGCAGCAGTCGTGCAACAGAAGCCCTGCTGTCTAGCAGCCCATACAAGTTGAATATAATTTTTGTTCGCTTCATTTTGCTCTCACTGGACTCTTTTTTTTCCTGATCTTGGCTCTTATGTATATACACACATACACACATACATACATAGCAGTAAGTAGTACGTAAGGCACTTGACGGCTGCGGCGCATTAGTGGCCACTTTAACAATGACCACCGGCGTTGGCCAATTTTTATTGAATCGAGGCGTCTTCACTCTCGAGAGGAGTCCACTTTTGAATGACGGCTTATGCTCGGCACCTGGCCTGCTCTGACGTTGATAAGCTCACTTCTCAGTTGCATGCCCCCCCTGTGAGTTGCGCCTCACAATTCAGCCAGCAAGCCAGCTTATTCATATCAATTTGTGCATGCAACACATAAGCAAATTTGCAACCGAGTCATAAAAGAGTTTACTGCCAACAAATGTTTAACCATTCTATGTAAATTTAGTTGGCAGCTTGCAAGATTTTAACTCTTTAAGAAATGAGATTTTTTATTGCATTTTAAATTTCAATTAAAAATTTAAAATAAAAATGAATGAGATTTTACTATTTATAAAGACACTTTTATAATGAAGAGGTGTTTTATGTTAATTAATTTGAGTGTCAATAAAATTTTAAAATAAAAAAGGGATGAGAGTTTACTAGTTATAAATGTACTTTTAAAATAAAGATGTGTTTTATGTTAATTAATTTTAGTATCAAAAAAATTTTAAATGGACAAGAATTTATTTTTAATAAAAATACTTTTAAAATTTAGAGGTGTTTTCTGTTAATTTATTTAAGTATCAATATAATTTTAAACTAAAAATTGTTGATAAATAATTTTTTATAAAGATAATTTTATTATTCAGAGGATTAAGTTTTCTACTAACAAATGTTTAACAATTCTATGTAAAATTTAATTGGCAGGATTAAGATTTTAACTCTTTAACAAATGTGATTTTTTAACAAATTTTCCACTATACAACTTTAAGCTATTTTTATTATTGTATTTTTAATTTCAGTTAAAAATGTTAAATAAAAATGGATGAGAAGTTAGGAGTAAGGAGTTTAGTAGTTTTCATTTCTATGTAAACTAAGTTACCAGCTTGTAAGATTTTACCATTTTAAGAAATAAGATTTTGAAACGAATTTTTTACTTTAAAAAATTGTTCTTCATTTTTATTTTTCAACTGTCACTATGCACCTTTTTTAATTTAAATTATATATTTAAATTTTTATTTTGTATCTTAGAAATTTATAAATATTGATGAGATACTTTTGAAATTTAGCAGTGTTCTATGTTAATCAATTTTAGTATGAATAATTCAATTGATTGCGATAAAACTTTTTTTAATTCAAAATATTAAAATTAGCTTGAATAATTTTTATCTGCAAAAAGTCTTATTAATTTATATTGAATGGCACAAGTTTTATTTATTTTCATAATTTTGTTGCTTATCTTTTGAATAAATTAAAGACATTGAAAGCATTGTCTATAATTGATTTCGATTTATAAAACTAGTCTAAAGAATAAATGTCAAGTTGCCTGCATATTTTGAGTTGATGGCGTTGCTTTTACCAAGTTTTGTCGACTTGATGCTGATGTGCAGCACTTTCTGGGGCTGAAATGGAAATTTGACCTCCACTTGTGCTGCTACAAACAGCAATTGGCGTATAAATTTGCCACACACACGTACACACACGCACACTCATACACACACAGGTGCACACTCACTCTCACAGTCGTTCAAGCATGTAAATGTTATTGCAAGCATAATTTCCTTTTCTGCCTGCTGCTGTTGTTGTTGTTGTTGCTGCTGTTGTTGTTGTTGCTGTTGTTGCCGTTGTTGTTGTTGTTGCTGTTGTTATTGTCGTAGTTGCAGTTGCAGTTTTTGCACGTTATACGAGCCATTTGCAGCAGCAACTACATGCGACTGCATTGCGGCAGTGGCAGTTGCCTTTGCTGTGCCTCACTTGCCGGCAACGGTAATTGCCATTGCAGCAGCAGCAGCAGCAACAGTACTTGCAACAGCAGCAGGCAGAGGCAAAGTCAGTTTTAGGTAAAAATTTCTAAAAATAACAATGCATAATTTACGTTTTGGCCAAGTCAAGCAATGTTACCAATGTAGCAGCTGGCAATGGGGCAAAATAACTGCCGCCTGGCAATATAATAAATAGAAAAGGATATGCGAATGCTGGCCAAAGGACATTGTTATTGTTGCTGTTGCTGTTGATGTTGCTGTTGTTGTTGTTGGTTTAGTTTTTCATGTTGTTGCTGCTGTTGTCATTAGCCGTTGTGCAAATAATTTACTCTACCACATTCACTTCGATAACTAACCATTCTGATGTTGCTCCTGCTGCTGTGTCTAGCGGCCATTATGGCCATTGTCACACATACTGAATGCTGCTAAGTGAACGAGAGAGGTGGTGTGAGGGGGGAGGCAAATTGAAACTACTAGTGTGTGGCACACTCACACACACACACACACTCTGTCGATCTCTCTGTGTTCCCTTATTGATTTCAATTAACATGCAACAGCATGTCTCTTTTGTGTATAAATATGCACACATTGCAACACACGCATGCACTGAGAGAAAAACCTACCTAAATGTATTATGAAGTTAAGCTGCTTATTTTAGATTTATTTCAGATTAAAATTTGTATTTTTTATATAAATTCCAAAACGTTTGCCATCGATTGTAAAACGTGTTATTTTTTTTTAAATTTGAAATTACAAAATTATTTAAATCAGCAATGGTTGGCATAGCTTGGCATTGGAGCAGCGTAAATGTTCTTTAATTCGCTCAGTGTGTTTGCAAGCAGATAGATAGAGGCTGCATAGCTGCACACCCGGGCTGCATGCAACATTCAGTCGTTGTCGTCGCTGCCCAGCAACGTCTGCTGCTGCTTTTCAATCTTTTCGTTGGCTAATGTTACACTTGTGCATCGTTACAGTTTTACGATATCGATGCCAATGCATGTGTGTGTGCGTGTGTGTGTGTGCGTGTGTGTGTGGGGTCACTGATGCTGCTCTTCTTTCAATAATTATCAATTTGTGAGCAGTTGTAAGTGCGTTTGTCTGTGTGTTTGTGCTTGTGCATAGATTTGGTTCGTTTTGTTTATCTACTTGTTTTTAGGTTTAAGGCATTTTACTGGGCACACAGTGCGTATGCGTGTTGTTTTGTATCCTGTTCTGTTGTGTTGTGTTGTGGTTGTTTGCTCTTGCTCTGCTTACTGTAAATTGTGCATAAAAGTCGTGCTATAAATTGTGCGGCTAGTCTCTGACATATTCTTGATGCAACTGCCTCTAAGCTGCACAGCTGTAATCTGTGCAACTTGCCGCAATCTGTGCAACTTGCTGCAACGTGTTCGACTGATTAAAATATTTGCACACATTCATTCATGCAGCTGGTCAAATATGCCCACTTTTAATCGAGTAAATTGGTCACTTTTCTATCGATTCTTCCATCTACCATCGAGTCATATAAATATTTGCCATTTAGCTTACAAAGTGTATCTGATTTTAATTGAAAATAATATTTAAATAATTACACAGAAATCTCTTCCTACTGAAAGCCACTTTCGATTGGGTGCCAAGACAACTGTTTTTGTTTTATTGTAATCTCTTGACGAAATTCTGCGAATAATTATATAATATAATTCATGAGAAATACTTTGAAAAAAAACGCTTAAATTAACATGTGTTTTGCCTGCAACAAAAGTTACTTGGAAAATCCTTTAATTGAAATTGCTTTTGGCGCATTATTAAATTCTATAAATAAATTCATCATTTTACACAATATATGGGATAAATGTAGTAAGACAAAAGGTTGCCAGCTTTGCTGAACGCATGTTGAAATTTTACTAAAAATAAAAAAAAATTATTTCTGCTGTAATTTAGTAAAAGTTGACAGCTTTTGGCAAGCTTTAAATTAATTTAAGGAACAACTGAAATCGATTTATTTAATTGTTTAAATATTTAGTCGTCAATAAAGTTAATTTGTCATTTAAAAATAAAATCGTTAAGTACATTTTTTTTTGTATTTTCTTTATTTTTATCAAGCTTATTATTTAAATTGGCAGCTATATATACAATCGATATACTTAAGTGTGTATTTGCTTCGGCTGGTTTGTGTTTAATATTTCTTTGACATTTGGTTAATAAGTTAAATTAAAATTGAGTTTGCTTTTTCTGTTACCAACTACGACTTTTTGGTGGCTCCAGCGAGTGCTAATGAAGCCAATTATGTTCTGTATAATAATAGGTATATATATATATATAGGTATATATATAGAGATGTGTGTGTGTGTGTGTGTGTGTATATTGTACAGGTTTAGCTTGCGTGATCTTTATTTATTGTCTTGGTTACTAAATACTTCATCGTTGTTTAATTTGCCTTCATTATGTAAGTTGTGGGTATTCGTTATTTGTGAGGCTTCTCTGTCTCTACTTTTGTTCAGTCTTTAAAGTCAACTGTTTAAGAATATATATATATAGCTGTATATATATATACATATACATTTTTGTGTGTGTGTGTGTGTGTGTATTTCTTAATATTCCTCGTGCATACTTAACGCTGTGTGGCAAGCCTTTTTCAACCCGCTGTTTTTGGCGGCTTTAACTGCTTCTTGCTTTTGGCATCTTTATCCTGGCTGGTAGCTGTTGCCTGTTGGCCGTGGCTGTTGGCTTCTTGCTCATTATGCCACAATTTCAGGATGGTTGCTGATATTCCAACTGCCTTGGCTTTTGTGTGTGTGTGTGCTTTATTTTATTTACTTATTTTTCTGTGGTTTGTTTTTTTTTTATTATATTTTCTTTTCATTTTTCTTTTTTACATTGTTTAAAAGCCCAATTTTTTTAAAGCTTTGAGGTCTACATCGCCATAGTAATCCTCGCTATAAACGAAATATTAAAAAAAAAAATACATGCATA
Organism: Drosophila demipolita; assembly: GCA_035042405.1. Classification (NCBI taxonomy): domain Eukaryota; kingdom Metazoa; phylum Arthropoda; class Insecta; order Diptera; family Drosophilidae; genus Drosophila; species Drosophila demipolita. Next base: position 8,400,715 of record JAWNLI010000485.1, read on the forward strand.
AATATAAATGTTGGTTTATTTTGATACGCTGCGTATACGTTATTTTTGAAAAACGGCACACACTGATTTAAGCTTTTGCTTTACGTTGATTTGTTTAATTAAATTCTGTTTTGTGGAAACGCTTTTGTTTATTTTATTTTATTTTCATTTATTCTTGACTTGCTTGCAACGTGTTTGAGTTAGTGTTAGGAATGCAGGATATGGTTAGCAAGAGCAAAATATTATGTAACAATTAGCAGAGTAAAAATATTCTTCTGTATTTTTTATAACTTAGTTTTTTCAGTTTCTCGTATGCTGTGTGATATTCTGATTGCAACGTTGCTGAATAGCTGTGTAACACAGCCCTTTGTTTAATAACTCAACAAAGCATTTCTTTATGATAACAATAATTAAAAAAATAATTTTGTTAAAAATATAACAAAAGTTTATTGTTGTAAGAGGAGCTGATGAAAGGGCAACTTGTGCTGCTGCTGCACAAGGATTTGCTTTAGAGCCCGCAGAATAGTCGGAAATGTTGAGAGCAAAGCAACAGGACATCAAGGATTAAAAGAAGATGCTTGCCTGTATCATGGCATCCCGCAATAAGAACAATATCAACAGCTCTAGCCACAAACACACACACACACACACACACACACACAGAGAGAGAGACAGAGGCCGCAGGGAAACAGCAAATTGGCTTTAAAGCGCGCCAGGACAGATGGTCTTGGGGGCAAAGGAAGGGGGTCGAAGGCGCTGTCAAACAGCAGCAGGACATGTACGCAGAAGTTCATAGAAAATGCGAGAAGCGGTTTGCTCGAGTCCAGCAAATGACAAAAAGCACAAAGCTATTAAATTAAATTAAATGGAATTGTCCAAAACCCTGCGACATGGCATTTGTAAGCCACAAAATATGGACAAAAATTGTTTGCTATCTTCCAAGTTTTTTTTTTATTTTTGTTATTTTTATAATATTTATTTCTGTGTGCATTGTTTTTCTTGAAGATAATGCGCTCTGCTCGAGGTTGACTATATATATATATATATATTATTATTATATAGATATATTTATGTGGTCTTAGCGCTTAAGTATTGGCAGGCAGTTAGTTTAATAATGTGCTTGCTGCGCGTTTATGAGATCATTAAAATTAATTAGAGTCAAAACGTTAAAAGGATTTTCACAGACAGATAAACAGCGTGGTTATTATCCATCAACAGCAGCAGCAACAGCAGCAGCCACAGAAGCTCTGCTGGTTGCAAGGACATGGCTATAATTTTGTATCTTCCTTTCGCTATTTTCATTTGCAGTGTGCGACTACTGACTGTGTGGCAAGCGGGTTGTCCAACTTTGTTTAATCATTTATGTTTATAAAACACTTTTATGTCCTGTACTACTTTCCCCTTTGGATCAAATCTGAGCTGCTGTTAACCGGGGCAAGGGACTCGCTGCGCGTTGCAAAAACACTTTTAATTGGAGATTGCTCACAGCTACAAAAAAAAAAAACCACAATGGCCAAGTTAAAATTGCGTTCAGCAGGTAAAAGCAAAAATATGATAACAAGACTTGAAAGTCTTTGTTGTTGTCCTTGCCGGGATATCTCTCTCTCGCTCGCTATAACTGTATTTCCGTCTCTTTTACATTTACCACACTTTTGAGTAGACCAAGCAGCAAACGTGGTCAAGTACGGAATTATGTGCATTTCAGCCACTTTCTATAAATTTATCCAAAAAGGTTGCAGTTCGCTTTTGAACCAACCATTGCGACAGTAAGCCAAGCTTTCTCCTACACACACACACACACACACACACCAAATGTCCTTTTTGCCGCTTAGGCAACTTTATGCGCCTTGAGTTCTGTAGAGTTTTATAATTTTTATTTAATTAGTTTTAAAACTCTTTCAAAAATGTGGCAAGTGTGTGTGTGTGTGTGGTTGTGCACACAAAACACACACTTCCACACACACACACACACATAGCCAAAATTCAACGGCAAGCAGGGAATAGTAAAGTTTTGCCAGCTTTTATGATTTAGTGAAGGAGCGCCGCCGCCCCGCCCTCCCCGTTCCCCTACCCTACTGGCCCTGTGTCGTCTGGTAGCTTGGCGCTTTTATCGAGGTACCACTGCCCACGTGCTAGTGTGTGGTGTGGTGTGTTTGTGTGCGTGTTTTGGTTCTGCCTGCAATTGTGTTGATAATTTGAAAATTCATTTAAAGTTTTTGTATCGCGTTTTTGTTTATAGAATCTAATGAATAATTAACAAAGTTCTTGTGCATTTCAAAAGATGTCAACGACGCTAACTCTGCAGTCGCAGTCAACGCTGCCGTCGACAGCATTGCCAAAGTCTTTTCTGGGCCTGGCCCAAAAAGGCTGGCAACTTTTCATTTGCGACAAATATGGCTGGCATCGCAAAGTTTTCTGTTTACTTATTATTTACAGACTCGACGACTTTGCGACGGCAAACTCTGCCAAAACGAAATAGAGCAAAAAACACATGCCTCCCCCCACCCCCCGATATCCACCATATCCCACCAAAAATTGTAAATAATTTACGACTGTTTATGAGAATGCCTAATGCTTTCCACACTTCTGAGTCGCCTCCAACAATTGTTTGACTTGCAGTTGCTCATCTGAAGCTTTAAATCGCAAAACTGTGCTAAATATTTCTGGAGGTGTTTTTTGGCATTATTTACCATTTACTTCCTGTACTTTTTGAGGGTCTTTCGATAACTGAGTTCAGATTTGAGTGCAGAGAGTTTACAAACGATCTATCTATCTAATAATTGTGAGGTTAAAAGAAAAATTATATGATTGATGGCAGATTGATGAAAAATATATGAATTGAAGAATGTGAAATATTATTTGAAAATAAAATAAAATGTTAATAAAATATATAGTTTTCTGAAAATAATATATTTTAAATTAGACTCAAAAGCACTTTTTTTTAATATCTTGCCAAAAGAAGCTAAAATAATTTCTATAAATTTAGATATTATATAAGAAATATCTATATTCTGCAAGTGAATGATTCTATGATGCAGAAAGTTGGAAAGCCATTTACTAATATTTGTGAAGTTAAAAGAAAAATTATATGATTGATGAAAAATGCTTGAATTTGAGTAAAGAAAGTGAAATTTGAAAATTGTTTTTTATATTTATTTAAGATATAAAAAAAATATGCTAATAGTTTGCTGAAAAATAATATATTTTTTAATCAGGCCCAAATATACTTTTTTTTTTAATATCTTGCCAAAAACAAGCTAAAATAATGTCTATAAAATTTGATATAAAAAACATCAATTTTCTGCAGATTTTTTTTTTCTTTCCCCCTTTTTTTTTAAACCTCTCAACAGATGATAAAAATAACTATTTGTTGTTTCTTTTTTAGTTTTTTTGTGTATATTTTTTGTTGTTTTTTGTTTTTTATGTATAAAATAAAATTATATGCTTATAAACAAAGATCACTTAAATGTACAAATCTCTCAATTTTACTCTTAATTATGAAAGATTTTTATCTCCTCGATGTTGTTGTTTTTTTGATTACATATGCTAAAGAATTTTGAAATTTTTGAAGACAAACATATGTATCAACAATTTGACTCATGGATGGCATAAAATAGAAACGACAGGAAAGTGTACGAAAAATAGTTGAGTATTGAACTGATATCGAAAGATAGAAAGTAGATCGATTTTCGAAAGCAGGTTTTGAGTATTTTAAATTGTTAGGTGACTTTGTGATGCGAGAGTGGGAAAGTTTTTGGGGGCCAAGTTGGGAATTGAGAGTTGATATTGTTTTTTTGTTTTTGAATTTTTGCTGTTATAGTATTGTTGTTGTTTTTTTGTTTTCTCTTTTCTTTTTTTTTAATTTTTAGTTATTGTTGTTATGTTTATGAGGTGGCAGCTTTGGTTTTGGGCGCTTTCTTGCGACCTTCAGTGTTCAATCCAGCTAGAAGCTCGCTTTTGCGGATGCTCTTCAGATCCAGATCACCATAGTAGTCTTCGCTGCAATTGTAAAGGGACGAGGTAAAGACATATGTGAGAATAGGCCAAGAGATATGTGTGTTATGTGATATGTTTTAGTGTGTGTGTGTGTGTGCTTCATGAATAGATATTAGAGTGAAAAAACTAAAAAAAAATATCAGGTGCTAACGACTAAGCCAAATTTTTTGTTTAACTGTTGTTTGGCTGTTTGGTGCAAGCATTGTGGCAAAAAAATATAAAACTCAAAACTCAATAATCATAGGCGAATCAAGCAAATCAAGCAAAAAACCAGGTGCCGAATATAGTGTTTACGCAAACAGTCTCGATTTACTTAAATATATATATATATATATATATTTATGCAGTTAACTTACCAGCCGGGAACATCCTCGGGATCCTCGCAGTTGCCAGTGCCATCGCTGTCGCCAATCTTGAATACAGTGCCAATGGGGCAGCCATATTCACGTGCAACACCCTCCAAGCAGATGTAGTACTTGCGGCAATCCTCGGGATGTGCGTGACGCGAGAAGGAACCAGCATTGGCCAGCTCACCAGCAGCTGGGCACGCGAAACCATTAGCAACCTCTGCAAAGATTACATAATTAGTTGAGCTCAAGAAATAATTGTTCAATCTCTTTACCTTCGTTCTTGCATTCGGGCACCTGATCGGCCCACATGCAGACGCGGGCATCGCGATCGTAGGCCAGACCGGGAGAGCACTGATATCTGGATGGTTCACCGTTCCAGCAGTTCCAGAAAACGTCACATTTGTTCTCATCCGGGAAGATGCCATACAAACGCGAGCAATGTGGCGTGGTAATTGGGGGTTCTGTGAATAAATAAAAAAAAATTGTTAGAAAGTTTTCAATTTATTTGCCAAACTCAGAATAAAATACAATTAAATTTCTCTTATGAGTTTTGAATTCCAATCAATTTAAATATTTATTAAATTTAATTTAATTAAACTTTAATTATATTTTTAAAAATTATTCAAAGGAATTTGTGAAAATATTTGTGCTATAGATTTTGACAGATATCGAAAATAATTAATATGGAATGTTTTAACATATTTAATCATTAAAAAAATAAACGTCGTGTCATTAATAAATTTCTGGCAATATTTAGTGTACAAATTATTAAAAATGGCATTCCACCAAAATTCCAAAATTTATTTAGCAAAGAATTTAAATTAGACACCAAAGTTATACAATTAATTAAAATTTATAAATTTGCATTTATTTAGAACTCACCCATATGGAATGATCTAACATATTTTATCATTAAATTTGTCATTAATAAATTTCTGGCAATATTTGGTATGCAAATTATTAAAATTGCATTCCACTTAAATGTAAAAATATGTTTAGCAAAGAATTTAATTTAGACATTAATGTTTTACAATTAATTGCAATTTATATATTTGCATTTATTTGGAACTCACCCAGCTCAGTGCGCTCGCCACATTCCACATTGTGCAAATAATCACAGTTCTCGGTTAGGAATTTGGAGTCGTTGGCATCGAAGGCGAGTCCATTGCCGCAGGTCTTCAGTTCGGAGACGCCATTGTCGCACTTCCAGTATTTGTCGCAGGACGTATCGTGTGGATAGAAACCAAAATCATCGGGGCATTTGAAGCTCGTCTGGGCCACAGCTGTAATTAAATGCCAGAGAAAATGGTTTGGGCATATGTTAATTAGGCATATGTGTAAATTTAAATAGAATCGAGTACAGTTCAAAACTAATTGAAATCAATTTGTTGCATTATTTATGGGACAGCTAAAAATGTGATTAGCCCCAAAGTGCCCCCTTGGGTATGCAGGAGGCCATGTTCAAACAATTGCCAATTTCAATGGACGGGTAAAATGCATATGTATATTAAATATACACACAATCTGACAATGCGAGTTGTTTTGATGTGCACAACAATTTGTCATCTTGCGCAAAAGACATTCACTTTAAAAAGTCGTCTGAGACGATGTCTGCCAATAAATAAAACGTCTGCCGGCAGACGAGTCAAGAGACAGAGAGAGCCAAGATCCACGTCAGACACTCGTGTTGGTAGTACGTTGACAGCTCAGGGCCAACTGCATTTACTTTTTGCCCATGTTTGTTTCTTGGTGTCTGTGTGTCTGTTTTTTTTTTGTATTATTTTTTTTTTGGCGATGAAATTACAGTGTCACCGCCAACGAAATCGACATCCACACCGTGGCCCGAGCCCTGTGACAGAGTTGAAGCACCTGAAAAGCTACACCAAGGACTTATCAACGTTGCCACTCGCCTGTCCCCCCCACCCCCCTCACCGACCACTCGGTCTGTTGCACGTTTTGGAGCTGTGTGCAACCGCAACGCGTAACGAACTAAAATTGCATTTATACACCCTAACTAATGCGGTATTTTTAGCCGGCTGAGCAATGCAATTGATTTAATTTCATTTTATTTTGTTTCATTGCTAAATTTAAAATAAATGGCAACTGCCGCCAACAAATATTTATTTACGTTACATGCACATCAAAACCCAACAAAGCAACAATGAAACAAATGCTAAAAGCTCTCCAATTTACATATATATATATATATCATGCAACTATTCCAATCCCCGATCCCATGGCACTGCTTGATAATCTAATTGCAAATCCGCAAAACTGCGGTCAAACTTCAAATGCTCAATCAGAAGTGCCAATCCACCTCCGCCCACCCGTTGCCACGCCCCGCTCTCAGTCTGCTATTAAGTGCATCACCACATGAATGTTAAATACAAATAACCAAATTTATTATAAAAATAAAAATCGGCCTGCCCAAAGCGTCTCATGATAAACCAAACAACATGCAATTTTCATGTTATGCAAACTAATCAAATATCAAATTTAATAAAAACTTGCGAATTTGTGTTGTGCACAACACAGCAGAAATCAGAGCCGTTGGCTATTACAAAATTATTTGCTGAATTTAATTAAAAGTGTTTTTTTTTTTATTATTTTCGCCGACAATGGTGTAAACAATCTGATCAACTATATAAATTTTCAGAGCACATACACATTCATAAACATGTATTTCATTAAAATTTCTGGTCTCATATTTGTTATGCGAAATTTTGTGGTCAATGGGTCAGTTGGGAGCTGTTAGCTGTTAGTTGCATGCTACACATGTATGCAACTTGCATTACATATTTTCTATTCACTTGTGTTTACTGTAATAATGTTAATTATAGAGATATTATGGATTCAACAGCACTCAGTAATTTTATTATATTTGATTTTGCTGATATGCTAAATAGAAATTTTGATTCAAATTTGATTTAGATTTGATCAGTTTTATGTGTTTATTCGAAATTTATTTTTAATGCATTTTGTGACTATACATATTTGATTTAAAGTTTTTTTTTTATTATAATAATATATTTTTATTACAATTAAAAATAATTTTTTTTCTAATCTTCTAAGCAATTTGTGCTGGATTTATTCGGGGTGGCGGCGAGCCTCAGGTGTGCCGTCACCAAAGGAACATTTCAAACAGGCACTTTTATGTGTGCTGCATCCAAGCACTTAGCAGCTGAGCACACACACACACACATGCACACACACGCACACACACACACAGATATGTGCACACAACATTTAACAACTAACAAACAAACCCAAACTCACGGAGTGTACGCAGCCAACAGTTATAATAATTTAGTTTTGTTGTTGCCACAACCGAAGCAGTTCACAAAAAGCGCAATCCAACACAAGTGCAACAAACCATTCAACGACCAACCAAGCCCAAGCCCAACCCAACGCAGCCTCCTTCCAAGGCAAACAGGCCATTGAAAGGGCTTTGGGTATATATGAGCATGCATGTGTATTGCCTGTGGCTGCAACAGTGGCAGCCACATCAGCAGACCGCAACACTAATACGCTTACATATGTGTGTGTGTGTGTGTGTACATGGCAAGGTGCATGCCCACACTGATGATTGCATTGAGATATGGTTGTGTTATGTTGTACGAGTGTGTGTGTGTGTGTGTGTGTGTGTGTGTGTGTGTGTGTGTGTGTGTGTGTGTATGTGTGTGTGTGTGTGTGTGTTTATTTGTCGCGTAGCGTAAATACCACATGTTAACTAAACAATTAGCTTTGAGCAGCTGCTTTTCGCTGCTGGCCCAAGCGGCGTATACGCAACTAAGAGAAGCATTTCGCTCCGGCTATAATTAATGCTAACTGAACAGCGAGTAAATAGCGAAAAACCATAGAACTCAAATCATAATATAGACTTGTCTTTACATTGAGAGATATTTATTTTAATGTCATATTTATATATTATACTTTGACATTAGTTTTCCACTGCAACCAGTTCTATTATGAACATAATTTATATATCAAAACCTCTCTCGATTTGTACATTAGATTTTAGTTGCGATTACTGGAAATTAATGGTCTCCTTGGCATTTCCTTGAATCGATTCAATAATAATTATCATCGTAAACTGATGTCATAAGTGGAATATTTCAACTGCTAATTGAAATGAAATATTCTAGAAACTGGCACGTTAAATGAAAATGAAAGCAAAAAATAGTTTCTAGGTTGACAAAACCGGTTCTGTGGCCACTTTAAACAGTGGCTTGTTCTAAGTAACCCACTCGCTTCTGGGCCGTCTTTGATTCCGGCCGGCGCGCCTTGCATTTTTGTGTAAACAAGTGTTAGTCACGCCTCAGCTGGCCCCAAAGCTGGCCAATTGGCCAATCTCATAAATTAGCGGCTATTGTTAAACTGATTGTCGCATGTTGCATATTTTATAATATGATGTTTGCAATAATTGTTTTATCTATCAATTTTGAGCGGTTAATTATGTTGGTTTTTTTTATCCTACTGTTTGTGTGTGTGTGTTTAAATAATAAATTTTTATTGACATTTTAACAGTAAAACCGCCAATTGTAATGGTCTGTCGGTTGACTGCTTTTTATTTGAGTTGCTATTGTTGTTGTTGCTGTTGCTGTTTATATATACTGCTGTTCATCCGGTCGTCCATTAACATAATCATTTAATTAACCAAAACACACACACACTCACACACACACATTACAAACTTGATAAGCCGACTCATAATGCAGAAATTATTATTGAAAACGTAGAGAAAAAGCGAAATTGAATTAATTTATATTTCACCTAAATGACAGACATTGTCAAGATGCAAATAATACAAATAAATGAATAATTTAACTTGAATTATGTGCACATTTACAATTTGCAACTACATTATTTATTCACAGCAATGCCAAATGATATGTGATATGCACATGGCCAGAGCATTATTACAGCCCCAAGCCAATTAATTCCCAAACGCAATACAGATTGACTGAGAGTCATTATATCAATATATATATATTTATATATATATACATATATATTATTTATTTAAATAAAAATGCATTCAATATATATATCAGCTCATGCTTGATAAACTCCAGCTAAGGTGAAAGGCAATAAAATATTTGCTTCAGGGCTATTTATAGAAATTCATGTAATTTTATATATTCATTTTAATGATATGAATATGATATAAATAATATTTATTAGAATTAAAAAAATTACTATTTAATTGAAATACAAACTACATCAAATAAATAACTTATTTCCCAAGGTCGCTTTGATTAGAACTAACAATAATAATAGTATTTTCCACATTGGATTTGTCAAAATAATCAAAATAATTTTTTCTGCTTCTGACTTGCTTTCAGTTGAAAGATCTCCAAAGTGCAAATCCTAACCTAAGTCAACAATTTGATCGTGGCATGGCATGGCCATTCTTAGGCCATTCATCAATGCCTGTCAACCAGCTATGACATTCCTATCCCAAATGCATATCGTAGCTACGTGTCCTGCAAATATCATGACAAATAATGACAAATTTGCATTTGAAGACATGCAATGCAGCCTGCACTACAGTGACTCATAAATAAATGAATACCAAGTGAGAGAGTGCGGGAAGTGCATTGAACTCCGTTCGAGCTGGCTAGAATTGTGTTAACAAACACACACACACACACACACACAACACCCACTCGAAAAGGCAACAAATGCCAGCGAAAAACACTTGAAGATATATATATATATATATATATATAGTAACTTGTATTCAAGCTCATAATCGTTAGCCGCAAGAGCTGCAATAAGATTTTCTGTTTTTCTAGCACTGCCTTTGGTCTCTCTCTAGACACACAATAGGTGTTTTGTGGCACTTGCAACTATCTATCATTTGGGTATGTGGCAAATTTGTATGTTGTGTTGCTAGTTGCTGTACTGTGTTGTTGTTGTTGTTGTTGTCTGTGCTGTGTTGCTAGCGCGGCAAGACATTGCCGGCCATATAAATCAAGAAAATTGCTGACATTTAAGCACGTTTCATTTCATTTCATTTCGTTTCGTTTACACAGGCAACAACAGCAACAACAGCAGCAACAGCAACAACAACAGCAACAGCAGCAACAGCAACAACAGCAACAACAACAGCAACGGCAACAACAGCTCTTTTAGCGGCATTTCCGCTAAATGTTGCTACCTGCTGACAGTCTTGTGGCCTGTGCTCTTACCCGAAAAATACAAACAAAAAAAATCAGTTTTTGCATATAGGTACACCCCGGTTTGTGGCGCCATAATGATATTTAAATATTTACCTACATTGCTGCCGGCATGCAACAACATATTTGGGTTAATCTGCGTTTGAATTGTTTGCCTATTGTTTGTGGTATGTTGTTGTTGCTGTTCTTGTTGCTGTTGTTGCTATTCTTGTTGCTGTTGTTGCTATTCTTGTTGCTGTTGTTGCCGTTGAGGGTTTGGCGCGTGGCTTGTGCGTCATCTATGTCATCGTCAGCTGAATAGTTTGTAACGCGTCATATCGAGCAATAAATCCGCTATAGCCGCCCTGCCTTAGTTACAGTTATCTATTTATATATATATATATTTTTTTCAAATTTACCGCATCGACGACAGCCTGAGCTGAGGCTTTAAATTGCTGCTGCCACTAAAAATGTGGCATGCAAATTGACTTTCGAGTAGCGTCAGCGCATTTAAGAGTTGTATATATATATATCTGTGGCTATTGTTGTTGTTGTTGTTGTTGTCTTTGCCTTTAAAAGATCCCCTCCATCCCCCACGCAACACTTGTTTGGCCCCATAAATCAGCGCAGATACAAAACAGCTAATATATGTGTGTGTGTGTGTGTGTATGTGTGTGTGTGTCTGCCCCTAATGCAGCTGTATATAGATAGACACATGTGTGTGTGTTGGCCATTTCATTTGATTTTGTTGCCACAAAATAAAAACTTTTCAAGCATGACTTGCTGCTGCTGCGATGTGGCAATAACAAAATGGCAACATATACATACATATATTGTTTGTATTTGTTACGCTTTTTGCTGCTGCTGCTGCTGCGGTTTAGTATCAGCAGTGCAAAAAAAAAAAATGTATTTTTGAAAGAAGCACCAAGGAGGAAAAAAAATAAAATCCGTCGCGCAACCAAATGCGGAAATTTATTGCGTTTTTCGTTGGTTTTTCGGAAATGTTTTTGAACGCTTAAATTGTTTATCGGGGTGATTAGCATGCTTGTGGCAACACTTTTGGGCCAAGTGTTTGCTTATTTGCCCATTCAAGCCATGTGAGTCGCTCTTGTTGCATAATTTTTTTATTAAATCAACCACAACAAAAGCAGCAACAGCAACAGCAGCAGCAGCAACAGCAACAACGACAACAAGCAACTTGAACTTGACAATGCGCTTGTTGCATTTTGTTTGTTGCTGCCTCATTAAGATTTGCTGCCTGTTGTTAAGTTTAATAACTCTGCAAATTGTTACCAATTACAAAATAATACAGCTTAAATTGCCGGGCAAAAATGCATAGCACGCAATTAGCCATGGGCTTTACATATTTTGTTTTGCTGCTTTTGCTTTTAGTATTTTTATATTTTTTTTGCGTTGCTGAGTTGAATAACCAAAACAAAAAGCGTCAACAACAATGTATCGAAAGCAATCAACACTTTGATAGCCCAGATGAAACAAGTTTTTGTTTTTTATTTTGTTAATTGGTCTCTTGGGGAGGGGGGGGGGGCAGTGGACAGCCTGCAGCGTAGTTAAATACCTGATGTTTAAAACACGCAGTTTACTTTTAAATTGAAAAGGCATTTCAATGTCAATGTCATGCAAATGAGGCTAAGAGAACTATTGGCCTGACTATACTATGTATAAATATTGATGAACATCTGTCATGGATGTTGTTGTTGTTGTTGCTGTTGCTGATGATGCAAGCATAGGCAGCCAAGCTGAACCGAGCAACGTCTGTTGTAACTTCTTTTGCACTTTTAAAGGCGTCGCCCCGATGAGGTAATGAAATCGAAGCAAAAATCAATAGATACAGATACAGATACACGGCAATAGATACGGCTAAGCGAATGCTGATGTTGGGGAAACAAAAACGAAAAATAAGAAGAAGAAGAAGTGAAAAAATGCAAGTAAACGTGTCGGGTTGCTGCAACATGGGCCTCTGGCTCGATTACGCTTATGGTTTGGTTTGCATTTCGATTTTTGCCTTCGTATTTTCTGTTCAGTTTTATTTTCCGCCTTCTATTTGTGAAGTTGGTAAAAGTGGGGCAAGCGATAGTTGATCATATAGAGTTGATCACTTGTTGCACAAGCAACAGCAGCAACAGCAACAGCAGCTTGCTTAAAATGTTATAACACACTTTGATTTTTGAAAACACATTTTTTTTTTTTTTTGGGAAACACTGGCGTTGCTCAAGTGTCCTTCAGCAATTTCGCTGATTACGGAAGCGTTTTTGCTCCTGAAACGTTTTCTTTCTCTCCTCTGACTTAACTTCATTTTTTTTTATATATGTTTTATTATTTTTTTGGTAACATCATATAACTATCAAGTAATACATACCGGCTCCGAATAATGCCACAAATACAACAAAAAATTTCTTCATTGTGTGCTTGTTTTTTTTGTTTTTTGATTTGTTTGTCGTTTGGTAATAACGTTAATAGCCGTTTGTAGTTGTTGTTGTAGTTGTTGTTGTTGCTCGACGAAACGTAACCCGAATCTGAGATTGAGCAAAAACGGGGGAGAAGCACTTTTGAAACCAAAAACTTGACAAGCGCACACCACTTGGACCGACGAGACTTGAAACTGTGTGTGGCTGTGGCTGGTGCGGGAGCTTTTTATACCGCTGCGCATGCGCGCCAGCAGCGAACAATCCAGACGAACGTTGGCGTCAACTGCGCGGCGCGCTGCGCTGTCGGCGCTGACAACTGTTTCGGGTACAGCGGATAGCGGCGACAGCGACGCGTTCGTTCACATGCAACGGTATCAAGCGCAGCCCAGGCTCATAGCAGTCAGCTTTGGTGTTACTTACACTCGTCCTCTCTCTTTTTCGCCCGCTTGCCACAACCATCTCTCTTCCTTTCGCTAGCGCGTTGTCTCTCTCGCACTCTCGCTGTCTCTCTATCTCTTTTGCTGGGTAATTGTAATTGTAAACGTCGCGTCGCGTTAACTGTAGTTGCCTGTTTTGTATGCACGACGGCGCTGCGACGTCGACAGCGCTGGCAGCGTCATTGCTGGCAGCGCGCACAACCTAAGCATTGTATTTTTTTTCTGCATGGGTTTTTCTATTTGTTTTTTTTTTTTTTAAATGCCCCCAAAGCCATTCGTCAATTGATCTGCGGCGTTACGATTTTTGCATTTTGAGGCGGGGGTTGCAAATGGAATTTTTGCCTGAAAGTTCAGTAAGCTTCTGTGTGTGTGCGAGTGTGTGTGTGTGTGTGTGTGGGCAAGAAAAATCCACTTAGCTTGTAGATAATTATGACTTGGAATATTTTGTTGCACAGTTGCCGGCCTGAGGGCACGGCTTCTATTACCTACCCAAAAAAGTAGCAAATATTTTATAGTTGAACTTCACCTTATTGACTGAGCCACTGTATATTTTTATATATACATATATTTGTGGGTGTATGTGTGTGTGTGTGTGTGTGTTTCTTGCGGCTGAGTCATGCGCCTGGCATTTCTAGCAGACTGCAGCTTGAGGCGCATTGCGCATACGCCACGTTGTCTGTATGGAGTCAGTCGAATACCCTTGAAGAAAAGTATATTAATTTTGTTGCGAAGTGAATTTATATATATATATATATATATATTTGTATGATTATGTTATACATATCTTTCTCAATTCTTGATCTAAGTTATATAAGCAATTTTATGCAAACGTTTGTCTAGTTATAAATCTGCCGCAATAAAGCTAGAAGTATAAATTATTTTTTATTGCTAAAACTTAAGTTGCCATATAAAAACCTGCTTTGCTCACCAAAATAATAAACTTATCTTAATTATTATGCATCTCAAATTTTGTCTAATAAATATTAATATTTCTTGCGAAGTTTTTACAGTTATACTTTAATTTCCATATATTTATAAATATAGATAAGTGAATGCATTAGTCAGTAGGGTACAGTATCCTCCATTATTATTATTATGATCTCTCTCTCTCTATTTGATTCAATTGGCGTAATTAAAGTAAATCAATGCAATTAACATGATTTCTTAATGTTAAAGCAATCTGATGGTCAACAGGTGGCCGGCAATTGATATGCTGCTGCACTCGTCACATCAACAAATACGAATTAAAAAAAAATAAAATGAAATAAAAATAAAAAATAAAAAAAAACAGGCTGTTAACTGTCGATGCGTGCAAGTAAGTAAGAGGTAGGCCAGCCAGTTGCAGTAGCAGTTGCAGTTGCAGCAATTGCCATTTTGCAGGCGGCGACTATTAAAACTGACCCAGCGCGGCGGTCAACGACGGTCCACACTCAACGACAACGCCGCCAACAATAACAACAACAACAACAATAACAATAACAACATTATTGTTGCAAATGTGTGCAATTAAATGCAAGAAATGTGATTCAAGGTTTCGGAATGCAGGAAGAATATGAAATTACAGACAGCGGCAGAGACAAGAGGGGCAACTGCAACCGCTGCCACTGCCACTGCTGTTGCCACTGCCACAGCTGTTGTTGGCCAGAACAATTATAGCTGCCATCGAGCTCAGACTCGTCGAGAGTTGTGTGTTATTGAAGTGGTCTCTAGAAAACCTGGCGGCAAGCTGCCCACAGTGCCAGACAGATAGCGAACCAGTTTTTAGAAGTGGCAAAAAATATGTTTATGAAAAAAAAAAACGACTGCAAAAATAAACAGACAAACTAAGCTGCCTTGTCAGATATGCTTTCGCTTTCAATAGCCAGTTGCAATATGCATTGTCGACTAGTTAAATATGCACATACATTTACACACAGAGAGCATAAATATAAAAGGCCAACACAGCAAATAGCCTTTTTATTTAGCAGCAGCAACAAATATTTTGTCGTGCTGCTCAGAAGCTAAAAGTCAATTGTATTTTTTTTCCATTTTCTGTTTATTTTTTGAGTTCGAATTTTAGGGTTTGTTTGACTAGCCCCCCCCCCCCTCTCTCATAAAAAAAATAGTCACCCAAAACTGGTTTGCCATGCAGCTGTTGGATTAGTTGGATTTGTTATAGATTTCAGCACTTTTATACCCTGTTTTCCTTGCTTTCAAAATAGGCAACAAGTAGTTGTGCAAATGTCACAAAAATAGGGTATCTGTAAGTCGTTCACTCAGTGTACTTTGCCAAGTCTTTGCCTGGCATTTTGGGGAGTGTGTTGCCGAGGGCGTGTTATGTTTTGTGGCAACGGGTTCCAATCAAAAATTAAAAAAAAAAATATAAAAAAAAAATTGAATGCCAAATTTGTGCCGCCAGAGTTCGCAAATTCTTTTAGCCAGGCCAACCAGGTACGACTAAACGATTGGCCAACGCCAAGTTGGCTCGTAGTAATTTGTAGACAAGAAATTGAAAAGTATTTGAAATATGCATAAATTGCATCAGCTTTTTGTAGTGGTTTTTAATTGTTGACTTTAGTCTGCTAACTTTTGTGGGTGGGTGCGGCAAAATAGCGTTAAAGTCGATTACAAACGCCACGTTGACGGCGCATGTGCAACGCGGAAGAAAAGTGGCCCGCTGCTGTTGGCCTGGCCTACTCAGTCTGCCGCTAGACCACCCCAGCCACACCCCTCACCATCTGGCCAATCACATGCCATTTGTATGCTATCTGATTCGTCGCAACACCCAAGCATTTAATACCATTAGTATAACTTTTGAGTGTGTGTTGCTGTGTGTGTGTGTGTGTGTGAGTGTGTGTTCGATTAAGCCGGTAGTTGTGGCTGCCCACTGTTTTTGGAACTGTGCAACGTTCTCAAGTCTCGCATTTAGCAAGTGCATTTCGAAACGGTAATTTGTCGTTAACTGTAGCTGCGGCAAGTTCGTGCGTGGAATCTTTCGAATTTTGTCATTCGCCCGAAACATAAGCGAAAACCCGTTAAATCGACTTTTTTTATATCAGTTTGCGTATTACATTCGACGTGCAACACACGCACTGAAGTTGCGAGTCGACGACTATTTCTGGCCTAGTTCTGGATTACTGGAACCTGTCTAAGCGGAGGCTAATTGGCCTGGCTAAGGTCAGGCATTGACATCTCGTTAATAACTGCATAAATTAAGGTTGTATGCAAATAGATTTTAATTGAACAATGACCTCGTTAGATGCGCAATCGTTCAATCTAATAAACTAGGGATAGTTTTAGACCAAGGCTAATATTCAGTGATATTTATAGAGTTATTTAAGCTGTGATTGTTGATAATAAATACTTGTAATGCAAACAATAAAAATTTATTGATAAAACATTGTTTTTTTTTTTTTTAAATTAAAAAAATATGAATAAATTAAAATGTAAACTATATAAAAATAATTGCAATGCTCTAGTTGAACAGACCAGAACAAATCACTAACAGATCTAAAATAATTATAATACGTATTTTACTATTGTGTTTTAAAATTCCTTGAGACAAAAAAAAAGTTCTGATTCAAATCTTTCGCAACATCCAAAAATGTGTTTTATGATCCATTCAAAGAATTCTGAGCTTGTAAATAATAATAATTTGAATTGCCGTCGTCGTGTCTGCCAATTAGTAAACATGAAAATAAAACTTAACAAGATTTCCGGTGAATAATTTTAATTATTAACATCTTACGAAATGTACTTTTTTTACTTTATTGTTTCGACTTCATATGATGAATGTAGATGTACGTTGGAAAACCTTGATTTCAGTTAGAGGTCATACAAAATATAATATATGTTGTTACACTCTGCGACGACTGATCACAGAAATCGAAAATATATTTTAATTTTTGCAACTATTTTATTTGCCAAAACCTATTTCCACACAGTAAAAATGCACCCAAAATTGCATCTAAAATAAAATTTTGCTTAATTGAATTAACTCTCTTAAATAATCCCAATCATTTTTATAACAATTTACACAAGTTTTTTAGGTGGTTTAGCGGTCAGTTCTTCAGGCGATTAGATCACGTTTGTAAAGCCTTTTTGGAGTGATAGAAAAGTGCAGCTGGAACTGCAACATTTTTGTGCTTTAGTCGAACGTAACGGCATGATTTCTATATATATATATATATATATGTATATATATTGTACAATGGTTATATTTCTCATTTGCGCATTGCTCATTTCACAGTTCACAGTTTTTCCATTTATTAACTAATTTTGGATTTACGTAATCCCCAAAGCGCACACAGGCACACACAAACGACGGTATTTACACGCAACCAGCAAACACAACAGTCGAGGTCAATGATCAGTGAAATTTACTTTCAAAATTATCTGCTTTTCAGCTTTTCTGTGTTGACTGAAAAGCGCTCGGCGATTGGTCGATTTGGGCGATCGGGCAATCGGCTTGGCAGCGGAAGCCTAAACGTTTTTTAGATCAACTTGTAGGTAATATCGAAAACAAGACCAACCAAAAAAGACAAAAAAATAATAAAAGAAAACGAAAAAAAACAAAAAACAAAGAGCTTTTGTAATGTGGCCTAAGCTTATGGGACAATGTGCATAATGGCCAAATAGGGCACATTGCCAACGCCCCAGCTCTTGTCATAACTAAAGACGAGAGTCATTATAATTATCATCATCAGCATCAGCATCATCATCATCATTATTAGTCCGCACCTACATAGAGATACTTAAGTTAATTTTGCTTGTATGTATTTATGAAAGATGTTTGGTGGCCATTAGCCGGGCCCAAACCCAAGCCCGTTCCGACAATGGGGCGCTGCATTTTACCACACTTGAAATCGCAATACAATGAATACATCTGCATAATTAATTTCCACTAACGAAGATGTTGGAGTTAATGAGTGTTGTACCAGAAACCAAAAAACAAAAAAACAAAAGTAAAAATAATAATTGAAGGCAACAAACACGCGCAGGTTGTTGACTTCTTGTTTTGGGCCCACTTTCGGATTCGGTTTTCATTCATTGTCTGTGCAATTGGCCGCAGCTGTCACATTTTGGGGTGGCGCCACAATAAAACACACTTGCCACACCCACACACCCGCACACCCGCACACCCAAACACACACAGATGGATTTTTAATTATGGTCATTTTGAGCACTCGAAATTTTGCGCAAATCTAATCGGCCAGCAATTCAGGCTTTGATTAAAATGGCACAGCTTGCTCAACAAACTGATGAATTTTTAATTATATTTATGTACTTGCAATTTGGCTGTCAATTTGTGTAAGGAATCTAAATTCTTAGGGATTGCCTCTCACTTCTTATGCTGTGGAGTATCTGGGCCAATTTCAGCCGATGTCACAAAATGAACCAAGGTCTTTTTTTTTTGTATTGTTATCGTGTTTTTTATTGTTGCATTTTCGTTTAATGGATTAAACATGCATGAGTCGAACTTGAATCGAAACTGAATCGAAACTGAATCGATTTCAGCTCTTTTCTCACCCATAAAATATGCATTGTATATTTTTTTTCGATTATTTTTTCTTTTTTACTGCGCACGCCCTTTGCCAAAAACTAGGTTATAACCTTGAAATCCGCCACAAAAGAAATCTCAATTTTATCAATAAATTCATCGAGCCGCGGGAATAAATTTCGTTTTATTCAAATCAATGCTAAGCTCTATTAAGATGCTAAACAGTCGAACTAGCCAGTTGGCCGGTTTCGCAATCAGAAATATGCCAACAGGTCTGTCTGGCCAACAGCTGTGGCCAGCTGAGAGCCCGGTTTGTTGGCTGCATTCAAAATTGCCAAAGGTCAGGCTAAGACGGCTATAACGGTGCAGCGAGCGCCTCCCCAGGCGGATGGTAAACGATGCCCCACTCTGTGGCTGTGTCATCATCATCATGTTGGTAATGATCATGATATGATTATCGTCATTATGTTCATAGGCCGCATTCATCTTAAAAGCTGTTTGGCAACAAAACAAAACGAATAACAATTAACCATATAACGAACATTTTTACAAATTGACATCGGCCGAGCTGAAGACGACGAGTGAGACAGAAAGATAGAGACAGAGAGAAAGAGAAAAAGAGAGAGAGAGAGAGAGCGCGAGAGAGACACAATGAGAAAGAGTGAAAGAAGAGAGCAAACGAGACGAAAGAAAAAAAAAAAAACCAAACTGGATTTATAATTTCGATGGGTAAACAAAAAAAATAACACGCAAGAAATCGAGCCAAGGTCATTGCGAAGCGACCAAAAGCTGCGAAAGAAATTGTGGAATCATGTGGAATAATAATACACTGAAAAGAATCAAAGATCGCATAACAATTCAGAGAAATAGAGAATAGACACTGAATAACAAGAATTACTTATAGAAATAGAATAAATAAATTATTTAGAGCATTTTTAAATATTACAAAATTATATTCTATAATATAAAAGTTTATATAAATTTTATTTTATTTTGTCATACATCATTAATTTGGAAAGTTTTATGTATATGTTAAAAAAAATGTTGTCAGTCAAATTTGCACAGTGTATTGTGAATTGCGATCTACCATTCAGGATTGGCCAGCAATGGCACTTGTAGCTGATTATTATTATTTTTGCGTTGGCTAAGGCAGAACCACTTTTCGATTGCAATTACTGGAAACACGGTAGCAAAAGTCAAGAAGATGTAGCTGTGGAAGATGAAAATGAAGATCTTCGAAGCGACGTGTTAAACATGTTTTTTTTTCTTTTTTTTTTTTTTGCCAACCCGTCGACAGCTCTGCTGAAATCCGGTTGCTCAAAAATGCGTAAAGTGGGACGGCGACGATGTCGCTCCTTTAAAATCCAATAACAGCGCTAACAACAACGCTCAGCAATATGTATTATTAAATGCCTGACAACAGGTCGGGCAAAATGCCAAAAACTAAAAAAAAAACATAAATAACCAAAATAACAAAAATAACAAAAACAACATCAATTAACAGTCGCACAACAGAGAAAAAAAAAAACGAAAATCAATCTCAAATGATTGTTGTTGTTGTGTCTGTTTTGGAATTGATTTGTTTGTGGCCTCAATGGCAGGTGTTGATCAATAAAAAAAATGCAACTAACTTGGGTCAGGCACAATTGCGTAACTTGCGCATATTTTCACACAGCTCACAGCTCTCAAGGTGTGTGTGTGTGTGTGTGCCCCAACAAACAGTCGCATTGAGAATGCGTCTTGCCGCAACTCACATTTGCCTCTTGCTCAAGCGTGGCCTAAACTGGAAATAGCACAGCGAAGTGGCCTGATAAGCGAAAAATGCGGCAACCCTTAATGGGGTTATCAACTCGCAACGGCTAAAAGCAAATCTCGTCGAAAGTGTCGGACTAGAAGACACCATCTATCCAAAATAATAGCTATCAATAATCTCAAATCGTTGATCTGTTAATTATATGGCAAAGCTAAAAGACGGTTTTAATTAACTTAATCTATCATTCACAGAGAAATTCAGTAGCTCTTTTAGTATCTGAAATGGACATTCATTTTAATATATATAATTATATATTCATAACCATATCAATATATAAAAATATATTTTTGCTTAGGCTAATTCAACATTTCTACAGCCATTCCAAATTTTGTTTACTACTGCATAATACCCCTCGTTCACCGATTCTCAAAAGGGAACAGGGTATATAAATTATAATGATGAGATTTTTATATATGTCAGTTTCTGATATTGGCAAGATTAGCAGTGAGTAGCTGAGTTGGAGTCATAACTAAACCAGTTAACGCACTTGCAGCTGGAGAGTTAAGCATGGCTGCCTGGTGAGGAGAGCTCCATTGAAAAGTGGGCTCAAAACCTAGGGAGGAATCAATACACCCTTGTTGGAGCGCAATGGTCCAATAGCTATGAGGAGGTGCTATCTCAGCGAGATGTTTGTCTTCTACAACAATGTGACTGACTTCGATGAGGGATGCACCATTCGACGATACGCCGCCTCCAGCCGGAACAGTTGCGGTACGGGGGGGCAGCAGCAGGGCAGCTGTGGGTTGCCCCTGTGAGTGATAAGAACTCAAAGGCCAGCCGATTGTCTGGCTGGGGCAGCGACCGCTGAACTGATTACACACAAATATTCATTTGTTGTTCTTCTCTTTTGCAATTGGAAAATGATTTACTGATTTTTAATGAGAATCTGCCAAATGGGAGAGTGTCTCAAGGAATCGAATCACGTCTTATGGGATCATTTCGAGGACTATGGTTTTCCGTTGTTGAGCCGTCAAATAGTAAAGTTGGCAATAAAAGAATAACAATTAAGAAAAGGAAAAAAATATTTTATATTAAAGCAATTCGTAAACTTTGGTATAAAAAATGTATTTTCGACTCTGCTGTGGGAAGAAAGCTAATCTCCCAGGTCGATGGACAGGCATTTGGACTGCTCATTCATTGAGTAATAAAATTGTACAGATTGCCACATGAAAACTGAGATTGCAACTCATCTCCCTATTAAATATGACCGCTTACAGAGTTCGAGTTGGAAAGCTGTTTTGGAGAGTGTCTTATTAATCTTAGGCAGGTTTGCTTGAGATGAGATTCCCGTTGTGTCGCTCCCAGCACAGATACTCCTCGTACATCCAAGTGCATTTGCTGGCCGCCAATTTGCGCTGCTCATCGCTGCTGCGGCACTCGCTGTAGTCTGGTTGCCTCTGGACTTGATCGTGATCTATTCTGCTGGGCCCAAAGGCCTCCTGCCAGTTGGACAGCTGCCAATTGCCCGCCTCATCGTAGAAGTGCAGCGCATCGGCAAAGCACTGAAAGAGGCATGGAATGGGCTCCTTGGGCTGAAGTTGGCTGTACTGCAGCAACTGGGCATTGGTGGCATTCAGCTGACTGGTGCACAGCATCAGAGTCTGGAGACTGTTGCCCGCATGCAGCTGCGCCTTCTTCAGACAGCGCAGACCACGATGAGCATAGCTGCAGCCATCTCGAGATTTGCGCATCAGCTCAAAGCGGCAATAATTGTAGACGTCCGCACCGAGTTCCTCGGCCACGCGTTCCCTGTTCCACTTATTAGTGGGCTTGTCGAACCAGCCCTTCTCGCTAACCAGACAATGGATTAGGCAGGGCAGCTCCTCGCTGCTCCAATCCGCATAGCGTGCCAGCTTCCTCAAGTCGCTATCAATGCGCTCGGGACTACTAATCTCGCGCAGACACTTCTCCAATATCTGTGCATCGCCGGTGAGATCAGCGCGTGTCTGTAAACACTTTGAGGCTGTTAATGAAAGTTGTTAGCTTAAAGCTGAAGACGCACCACAGCGCACCACCACAAGGCCAACCAGATGGCAGTCAGTCGTAAAAGTAGACGCATCTCAATGCTTGGAATGCACAAGCTCAACTGAGTTGCCGTTCCAAGCGCAGCATCTCAGCCTGTAAACAACAGCTCCGCTTATCAGCTTCCCCGCCAGAGATTAGGCGGGTTCAATGAATGTATTATGAATGCCAAGAGAGGTCGCAGTATTTTGAATTATAGTAGAATCACTTGAACCACCACTGCCTTGGTCAGGTTTCTTATTCTTCATATATTTTTTATTTATTTTGGGGGCTTCTTTATTATCACATGAATATTAAATGGAGTATTTATTGGGGTTTACCATAAATCTTGCGGACCACATGACGATTGATGGGTAGCCAGCAGGACCAGACACGATTGGCCCAGGTGCAGATGTCGGACTCGGCCTCATTGTGATCGATGCACTTCTCCAGACCATGACGCACTGGCTCCAGATCCTTATAGTTGTTCGATGTGAATTGCGCAACTATCAGCTTCTCATTGAAGCCCTTCAGCTCGGTGAACAAACCCATTTTCTCCAAGAAACACTTGACATAGCAGTTGGTGCGACCATGTTGGGGAAACTCATAGTTGAGGAACTTCTGGTAAATGTCATCGGGCACCTTGTAATCCGCATGGCACTCCTCGTGCGCCTGCACCGCATCCTCGTGAGTGCGTACCTTAAACTTGAGGGCGGCCACCTGCAAAGGGAGATCAAGGAGAAGAAGAAAATGATTATTATAGCGGCAGTTGAATACAACTAGCCAAGAACTGAGCTCATTACCTGGCTAACAGCTAAGGTTGCAACAGCAACTGTAAATAATAAGGCGAAAGATTTCATTTTGTGTTGGTTGTGGTTGCCGTGACTGGTGCTGCTGCTGCTTGTGGACCGACTTCTGGCAGGGCCTGTGTGCGAATGTGCCAAGCGGCGATGTCGAGCGACCAAATCGAGCCAAGATTTTCCATAATTTTTATATTGATATTGCCAATTGGCGACGTCGACTAGAAAAAGAAAGAAATAAAGCCAACAACGGGGCGAGCTAACTGAAAGCTCAAACGAATAACAGGCCAAACCCGTTGATGACTGAACTGGATACGGATTGTCCAATGGTGCAAGTGGTGCGGTGGTGCGGTGGTGTCGGTGCTGTCAGT
Source organism: Drosophila demipolita (assembly GCA_035042405.1). Lineage (NCBI taxonomy): Eukaryota > Metazoa > Arthropoda > Insecta > Diptera > Drosophilidae > Drosophila > Drosophila demipolita. The sequence continues at coordinate 8,424,528 of JAWNLI010000485.1, forward strand.
GGTGCTGCTACTCTGTAAATACCCTTGCGTCAGTTTTGCTCTTAAAAAAACGGGTAAGTAAAGCAGCGGCGACGACGAAAACTAGTTTGGGTTTGGGTCCTCACGACGACGGCGACGTCGACGTCGACGCTGACGTTGACGTTGACGTTGAAGTTGACTTCAACTTTGCAGTCAACGGAATTGTTTGGGCCGCGCTGTTTCTGTGGTTATATCATCAACGACGACGACGACGACGTTGGTGGCTTTAGTACCAAAATAGTGGTTACGTTTTGTTAAAGCCAATTAAACGATTTGTTTTTGTGCCACAATATTTATTTTGTTGCTCTGCCACACATTTTTTGGCGCCACAATAATGTTGTTTTTTTTTGTTTTTGGTGTTGCGTTGAAAAATGTGTGTACATTTTTTTTGTGGTGCTGCAAATTCTAACACCTCTGCAGTCGGCAGTTTGCTGCACACTTCCGCAATGAAAATGATGGCGTGTTTCGGACACGGTTCAACCATATTTACCTGCCGCACAGCGAAAAAGCTAAACTAAAAAATCATCATAAAAAATAGAAGAAAAAAACCATGTTTTGTTTATTTTATTGTATACGTTTTATGTCACACGGCTGCCAAACCCAAATAAATTAAATAAATTATTCAATTGAATTTATTTATTACCAATTTGGTTTGCCCAACGGACTTTTGCATTTGTGTAATTAACGACAGGCTGAGCAAACTCACAGATTGCCACCAAAACCATCGGGTCCCAAAACGGGGTGCTTAACCCCTGACACACATGCAGAGACGTAGTCGCAGCCAGGAGGAGCGAATGATTATCCTTGCCAAATACCCAACGAAATTATTTGCACAGCTAATATAAAAATTGCAATTATTAAGTTTAGTTTAGCATATGCAAAATTAGTTCCCGTGCGAAAAGTGTAGATGAATAATAAATTTCAAGCATAATTTGATTTTTATATGGATGCCAATCCTTTATCTTATCTGCGGGTTGTTCCATTTTCGAGTTTTTCATTTAAGAGAAAATCTAAAGCCCGTTAAATGCAGAAAGTTTATGGCCAAAATGCAGTGCGCGGCTTAGGACCCCTTAGCCACATTAACTGCCAGCCACTGGCTCTTAACCACAAAAAACCAAATAAAAAACAAAGTGAAAAAAAAACGTATTTGAAATGTCGCCACGTTTTGCTCACCATTTTATGGGTCTGCCATCAACCTGCGAATCTTTTTAAGGGTCACTATTTTCAGCTATCGTTTTAACCTTTGATGCCATAAATTGAACAAACTGTTGGCAGCACCAAGCCTCCTCCATCCAACACCCCTCCCCCCCATCCATCCAACTCTACACCACAATCATGTGTAGTATTTATTTAAGAGCTCGAAAATATTTGCCAAACTCTTCAGAAATGCATTTTTTGTCATTTATTGAAAATATGAATCTAAATGGAAGCGCATAAAATTCGAACGTTAAAATTGTAAAGCATCGAAATGCAAAAATGCTGAAAAACATATTTAATTAAATTGTACAGCGTATTTTTCATGTTTAAATATTTGCGGTTTTCAATAATCGCTTTTCTCATATTTACTTTACATGCATTTTTAAATATATATTTATTTTTTATCGCTGCAAAATTGAAATTCAGTGCTCCAATTTCACAGACCATAATTCAAAACTAATTGAATTCTGAGTATTGTTAGCACAAATCTACTGATAATATATATATATATAAATATATATATTCAAAAATCATGCTAGCACCTTTTGAATTTTGAAGTTGCTTACCTTATTGGACACTTTGGTAAAAGTGTTCTGGCCAACCACAAGCATTGAATTTCAATGTTTTTCGCTCCGCCGCACTCAAAAAAAAAAAAAAAAAAAAAACCATAGAAAAAGCTGCAATGTCCCAGTGCAATTAAATAAAACAAATGCCAAAAAGTTACATGGAAAACTACACGATTCTTTGTGTTTGTTTGCAGGCCAACATTGTTTTTTTTTTTTTTGTGTATTTTTTTGTTGTTGTTTGTTTGTTTGTTTGTTTTTTTGAGGTAGTAGAAGCAAAATGCAAATTCAATTGCACGTCGTATGCATGCAGGCTGTGTGCCACAGGATATCCGAGAGGCAGTCATTTTAAGCATTTCGAAGGCCTTGACCAGAACAGCGAGGGCCCAAAAACTAAACAATAAAATTGTTGCAAGCATTTTGCCTGCACCACCACCAACCCCAGCACTGCCAGTGGCTGTGGCAACAACAATCACACTTGCTGGGAAAAACACTTAGGCTCTTGTAACATTTTTCCTATATTTTTGGTTCTGTTTTTTTATTTTTGTTTTCATCGATGCATTGGCCTATAAATCAGAAATTGAGCTGCGGTAACACAGGCATCCCTTGCCCCTTCCCCTTGCCACAGCCCATGCGTCTTGCCTGTCTCAGTGCGCCTTTGTCTTTGGCTCGTATATTATGAGCTGATATTAAAACATTTTACACACAATTTCGTTGCACAATCAAGGCATGCTTGCCCCGGTGCTGGCCAGCAAGTCTGCCTGGTCTGCCTGGTCTGCCTGGACCTGGGCATGAATTATTATGCACCTAGGCGTATACGCAATGTTTAATTTTTAACTCAGGCGACGGTGAAACGCGTTCACATAAATTCTATTGCCGGCGACAAACGACTTGTTCAATTTCTCTATATTTCTGCACTGCCCCATACATATATATATATATATATAGCGTGCAACATGACCAATTTTAGGGGCAAGAAAATATGTTCAAGTTTACTAAGGAGTAATATATATATATATATATATATATATATATTTGTTTTTTTGTTACTACAAACTGAACACTGATGCCGACCAGCCACGTACACATGTCGAGAACTAACTGCAGGCAAGAAGGAGCGTTGTTGGTGTACAACAGCATGTGCCCAGTGGCATTGTTGCTCCTCTGCTGCCACTGCTGCCACTGCTACTTCTGCTGCTGTTCGTTGCCATCATCATCATCAACAGCGGCGCAGCAGAAATAGCAGCAAAAATTTCAGCCATTTGTCCTGCATGCTTGCGGCATAAAAATATGCCAGGGCCAGCATTTTCATGCGGGTCATCTACTCCCAACCATACAGTTGCCCAGTATCCCAGTATCCCAGTTTCATGCCCCCCAAACTTGCTGCATTTGAAAGTCATGCGCTGCCCCAAGCACCAAAATCTAACGTTAGTTTTTGGTGCAGTTTTTCCCTACTTTTTTTTTTTGGAGCTGGCCATTTCTATAGGTATGTTTGGAGCAGTCGGACTTCCACTGTCGGGCCAAAAATCACACAAATAAAAAATACTACTCCTTGTTGGCCCGTGTGAGATGTGAGGTGTTGGTTGGGCCGGGAAGTACGTTTAGCAAATGGACTCTGGTCCCAAATGCTGCTGGCACTTTCACAAAACATTTCAAATACAAATAAAAATCTGCAGCACATATGTGGACCAGAGAGAGAGATAGAGAGGAGGGTAGAGAAAATCTGCAGCTGCTGGAAATCATTTCAAATGCAAAGTAAAATTTCATTTTGTTTTACTTTTAAAGCACACCCCCTCTCCCCTCTCTCAATGCAACACTCACTGCAAATTTCCATTGAAAACCACTACCTTTAGACACCCACCACCCCCGCCGTCGTCTGTCTGCCAGTTGAACATGTTTGTTTACGCTTCATCATGTCGTCGTTAGTTGCTGGTTGCCACAGTTGTGTGTGTGTGTTGTGTGTGTGTGTGTGTGTGTGTTTGTTGCTGGTCAAGCGTCTGCACCATTGACACGATGACATTTTAATATGGCTCGTAACTTTTGTTTAGCTTGAATGTCACCCCCAATCCGCTCCCCAATCCAAGAGTGTTTTGTATTGACGTTGTCATTGCTGTTTGGCTAGATGGAAGTTTGTGCTGATTTCTTATTTCCTGTTCTTTTTTCCTTGGACGTTTCAGCTGAAGTTTTAGCTTACGTGCGTGTCATCAGGCAGCATCTAGCGATTTGTACACAGATTGAGATATTTATAAGCAGATAGCTGACAAATAAGCTGCAGCAGCTCGAGGCGTCACAAGCAGACCGTTAATTCAATTCAAATCAACTTTTGTATTATTTCTATATACAATTTTATTAAATAAAAGAAATTCTGGCGAGCTGACTGAGGAGTTCCCATGTGCAAACAGTTTTCATCATATTTTCATTTTATTTAGGTAAATTGCTGCCTGATTTGCTGCGAATTGAAATCCAAAGGTAATGTAGTGCATAAAATCAGAGTCATGCAGACATATACATAACACGTAGCCCCCCCCCCCCCTCTAACCCACCACCCCATATACCCATCAGCGGCATGGCGGCAACACCTTTCGCCTGCTGCGCGTTCAATTTTTCATTACTCATGCTTCAATCAATCACAAAAATGCGATTTTATTTCATTTTCATGCGTATTATAAGCGCTGATATTCACATTTCTTTTACAACTCGCATGTCGCGCACTACACAGCGAAGGGGGGTGGGATGGGAAGGGGGGTGTGGCGCATTGTGAGGCGCAACGTGTTGGCAACATGTGGTATGCGAAATAAGCTTTGCATATTGCCAATAAAGCCAGTTTGAACAAAAAAAAAAAACAACGTGGTATGTGTATTTGTGTGTGTGTACACAAATTGAAATTTATATTAATTTAAATGGGCAATTAAGCGGCAGCTATTTCAAAAAGGTTTAGCGCAAATTGCGATGCCTGCAACCTCAGCTCAACTCCCAAAACGATCGGCCATAAAACTCATGCCACACATCCTCTGCTGTGTCATCCAATTGAAAGTCAAAGCAATTAACGTCGAAAATACGCATAAAAATACAAACAAACAAAAAAAAAAAATCACTTTGAGGAGGATAGGCAACCAGACGAAACAAATTTTAAAAAGCTTTCCAATCAGCTACGTTCAACTTTAAAAAGATTACCAATTATTTATTTTTTACAGCAAACAGATCACTCTTACATATTTATTTATTTATTTTTTTTTTTTGTGGTCATCATTACAAGCCTGTATATAAATATAAGTAAATATATTAAACTCCTATACTATTTTTGTTTTCATAGCTATTTACAATTTATAAAAGTTAAAAATAGTTTATAATCCTTCTTTTTTGTTCATTAGTGGAGCTTGGAAACCTGATGCTTATCGAAACTTTTTTTTTGTTTTTTTCTTTGGCAATGTGTCAAGCATTCAATCTGTGATGTGATGTCAACGTTTCCTCAGAATCACAAAGTGAACACCATTAGCAGCTGAGCCAAGTGCGTACAGTCCCTTTCCCCCCTCTCTCTGTGTGTGTGTGTGTGTGTGCCAAACCCAAGAGCAAGTGACGTGTCGATCAGTTCTGTAGATTCCCTCGCTCCCACATACTAGTCACACAGTCAGCTGAATTTCGGGCTTGGCTCCAGCTGCCAGAAGGTTGGCAACAACTTTTGGCGTTGCTGTCGCCGCTTTGACAACGCCTTTTGTGATTGGAATATAAAATCAGATACAATACAATACAATGTTGTGTTGGCAACAATAGCGTTGAATCTGTGGAAGACGCTGTGGCAGGCAATCTGGCTGGCTGGCTGGCTGGCTGGCTGGCAGTCAGGCAACGCGCAACGCGCAACAAGCAAAAGCAGCCACACAAATCAAACGCATCTGATGATGAATTCGTCAGGCAACTGGGCTGGCTGGGAATTTTGAAAAGAAGTCGCAAGCTGTGGCAACACATGTGTATCTATCTATCTGCGACTGAAACTGTATCTAAACTCATTTATATCTGTGAGTGTGTGGGTTTGTCAATTGCTGACGGCTGTCTCGTAATTACGTGACGTTTTTGATAAATTCTTTTTTTTTTATGTTCCACGTGTTGGGGCACGGGGCACGGGGCACAGGGTGGTGGCCATTACTTAAGACTAATGTGCGGCATGCTCTCAGAATTGGAACAAACGCCTCGGCATATATCTATTTTGATGTTTATTGGGCTTAATGCATTTACTATTAACGGTTTTTGGCTATGCCGCCAACTCAGCCACATGCTGACCCAGTTCGTCAATGGAATCGACAAATACGCAACAGCAACAGCCAAACGGATGAACTGAAGCCAGTCGCACAACTGGACAACTCGACAAATGGTCGGACAAATTCAATGGAGAGTTTATCAACCCAACAAAATAATACTGCATTCAATGCATTGACACAATTTTTTGGCTGACCGCCTGCTGTATGCAGAATTATTATTGTAACTGTGACTATGCCCAAAAGTAATATTTATACAGTTATACACAGAAAAAAAAGTAATAATAATAATTAGAATAATTGAAGTAATGAAAAAATCACACTAAGCCCATAAATAATATTTGATTTTAATAACTAATTTCGAAGCCAAAAAAAATTAATGTATTATATAAAAGTGTTTCGGCTTAATTCAAAAGTATTTTATTAATTTTTACTACAAATTTAAAATGCAAAAATCTTTTTTTTATTATAAAAATTATTTTTCTTTTAATTTTTTATATCCATTTTATAATGTCATATTCTTAAATTCCAAATTGATTTTTCTATTTGTGTATTATAATTTTTTTTAAGTGTACTCATGCACTCACACACACGTTTGAAATTAGTTTTTACTGTACATAGAATTGACTTTTAACTGTCGTCCCTCTTGCGACTCTGCCACCTTTCACCAGGCGCACAAACAAATGTTGCATTTATCGCCGCGTTGCTGTCGCTTGGTTTATTTTAATGTCATTATGCTAATTTTACAGTTCAAATGAATCGAACTGCACAAAAACAAAAAAACAAAAAGCAACTGATATATACACTATATATACTTGGATTATATATATATAGAGAGAGATATTTCTGGGCCAGCAAGTGAATGGCAGTTTTTCTGATTGGCATCTCTGTTCATATATTGATCTTTGCTATTGTTGTTGTTGCTGTTGTTGCTGTTGTTGTTGTTGTTGTTGTCGCTAATGTCGCTTCACTGTTATGTATGCTCTGCTCGCTGCCTGCATTTGACATTTTGCTCATTGCTTTCTTGCTGCTGTTGTTGATTTTGTTTTAGTTGTATTTGATGTTTTTTGCACGCCTCTTTAGCTTTCAATAAAAATTGTTGAATAATCAGCAGCAGCTTAAACATCAGCAGCAGCAGCAGCAGCGTGATATGCACATTGAAAGGTTCAAGAAGAAAGCTAAATTTGCGAATTTTGTGTGTCTTGATTTGCGTGATGTGCATACAACTTGACTTGAACTGTTTGAGGTTGGCTGACAAAAGCAGTTCGCATGACAGCCTTACCTCTTTCCCATATTATATAAGCCCGAAAATGTTATGCTATTTTCAAGCACTATATAAATAACAAGCATGTGTGTGTGTGTGTGTTTGCCTCAAAAGTTCAAAATGGAAAGGGCGAAAGGCTGAGAGGTAGAGAGAAACAGCCACGAGGGCAATGCCCAAAATTCAGTTTAATGATGGTTCATAACTTACTTCATTATATGCATATTGAGCTGCTTTAAATGTTAAACAGTTAACATTAGGCTTAAAGCCATCAATAAGTGTCACGTTGACTTTTCAAATGGCTTAAAATGGCTCAAAAGATTTGCAAAATCTTTAGTGTAGAGTGATTTTGTCAGACTAAAAATGAATAAGTAATTATTATTATTTTTTGATTATTCAAATTAATTTTCTATTAAATATTTTTTATATATTGTTAAAATTATTTAATTTTGTACTAATTATAAATTATTAAAAAATAATAATTTTATTTTTATTTATTTTATTAAAAAGTATTATTTATATGAAAATTTCTAAGTTTTAAATTTGTGAATTTTATTTATCAGTGCAGGTTTAAAATACACCTTTCATTATTTATATATTCGTATGTTAAATTAGAAATTTTAAATAGTTTAAATTTCAAATTCTCTCCCACACATTTCCTTGTCAATTTTAACATTTTAATCTGAAAGTTTGCTGATATGCATAAAATTATAACATTATTTAAAGATATTACACACATTTATAGCTTCATTGCTAAATACTATTTTAAGCTTAAATCTTAATCTTAATATCATCAAACATTATTCTAAATAAACAAAGTTACAATGTCGATTTGACAACAACAATTACCGCATATTTATTCTAGGTAAAAAGAGAAAACTCGAAACGACACATTGTAAACAGTTGTTATTGTTGATGATGTTGCTGTTGTTGTTGTTGTTGTCACCCCAACAGCAAAATTTTTTCAACGATTTCGAGAGCTTGACCCAAAGCATTTAGTGCTTAAGAGGAAAAATAGGCAAAACGTGCCAAGCATAAGTGAAAATTTCTAGGCAGCACCATATTAAATGTCGCCATGACCATATTTAAAAACCAAAAGCCAGAAGTAGTCACAGATTGCTGTTGCTTAGCTGCTGTTGCCACTTAATAAACTAAAAACCGGTAGCATAAAATGTTGCTTGCTGCACAACAACAACAACAACAACAACAACGCCTGCTTAGTTAGCTGGATGACTGGCTTGTAATACCAATGTGAATTTCCTAAAGAAAAAAAAAAAAAAAAAATCAAGAAAAAAGGTCAGACGGTCAGCGATGGTACCAAATGGGTTGCGCTTAAAAAAAAATTGAAAGAATTTCGTAATCAGATGAAAAGAAGACCACAGGCGTAAATTTCAATTTAAAGAAAGGATTTTGGAATTCCTAATCTGGGACTATTTTGAAATCTTTGAGTAACAAATCGATATGCAATTCCAGTGCGGCATTTTCTTCCAGTGCATTGATTGATCTTTCAATTAGTTAATTGTTATTCGAAATTTATAGCAATTTGTGCATTGATTAATTTCTTGCATGCCTGATTTTGGCCAAAGGTTCAATGCACCTCAGGGCGCTGCATTAACTGTTATAGTTGGCCAGATATGCAAACATATTGTCGACGTCAACTGCGTCAATTATTAATTAACTGTAAATGTCAGGGGCTCACGGCGAGGCATTAATAATAATTAGTTATGCCACACGACGAACGCAACAACAACAACAACAGCAACAAACATGGCCATAACAGCGACAAAAACAAATCGTGGTCATTGATATGTAAACAATTAAGAGTTGATTTGAAAAGGCGATTGGAGTTCACAAAGTGCCAACACAGAGGGCAATCGCGATTGTTGTTGAAAGTTTGTTCAAACGATTAGCCAAATGTAGCGCAAAGGCAACAAGCCCCAAATTTGTTGTCTCATTGTTGTTGTCTCGTTGTTGTTGTTGTTGTTGTTGTTGTTGCATCTACGTAACGCAAATGAGTAAACAACAATAACAACGAAAAGGAAAGGTACACACAATGATGCACATAACCGGCTTTCGGAACGGAAACGATTCACTTTGCCACACACACACACACAAATTTCAAATTTAAGCAAATGCGGCGTATGCGTAATTTGTATGCTTTTGGCCTGGACCAGGGTCTGTGTCTGTGTCTGTGTATGTGTCTGTATCTGTGCCTGGGTTTGGATCTGGGCAAATGCGTGTGTGTTATGTTAAACCCTTTTGAGAAGTTATCTAATCCAATTAGGAGCTGTCGCAGCATTTAAGTTTTTGAGCGCAACATTGCGTAAATAGCACAAAAATGGGCGTTGCCCTTGTCTCGGGGGCATGACGCAAATGTTTTGGCACACAATTTACAGTTGTTGTTGTTGTTGTTGTTGTTGTTGTATCTGCTCTCGCTTAAGTTTCGAGCACCAACTGACAAAATTCGTTATAAAATTGCATTGCAATGGACGTTGGCAGCAAACATTTTAAACAATTATAAAACTTGTTTTACGCTTCACAAAATTGCTTTGTAAAAATAGAAATAAAATAGCAGCACTCCATCTGCAACAGCTAAGTGCAACCAACGATTTGCCATCAAATGTGCCGCAGCTGTCAAGTGCAGCGACGCCTGCCATTTTTCCTCTCATTTTCTTTTGTTTTTTTTTTTTTTTGTTTTCTGTTGTGTTTTTTTGGGGATCGACGCGTTTCGCATTTCACTCAAATTATTTAAAAAATATCGCTGAATGGCTGCTGTTAGTTTTTGCAGCCAGCTGTCCAAACGATTTTTCAATTTATATCTAAATTACGAGACTGGTTTTTCAAAAATTAAGTATGTCAATCGAAATTACCAATTTCATTAATTATTTAGTCTATTTTATTTGCACTGACAATTATTGAAGTCATCAACTTGTATTTATTTGCACTTTTCATTATTTTAATATGTCATTAAATTTGTGACTCAGTTCTTAATAAATTAAATATATTTCAGTGAAAATTATGTTTTTCACTATTCGAAAAAGAAAAACGAGTTATCGAGTTACCTTTGAATTTGACGTACTTTGAAATCATTTTGTAAATATTTTAATTTTACTTTTAAGCTGGATTGATAAAGCTCAGAAATTTGTAAGAAAAATAATTATCGGCTGATCTTTGAAATATTCTGAAATCTTACATTAAAAGGTTAAATTATGTCCAAAAAATATTTAGAACAGGGTAAACTAATGGCTGTCATTGGCGATGAGGTTGGTATAATTGGGGCGCACTGTGCCAAAGTTTGAATTTATTGTCGTCCTTATGCAGGACACCTGCGTTGGATTTCTGCTTGGCGGCATTGGCGAAGTCAACGAGAAGCAACAGCGCAACTTTATGGTTGTCGAAAATGGTAACTCAATAAGATATAAAAATTACTTAATTAGTTTAATGGTGTTTGCAGGCACAAGTGTCACTGAAATTGACAAGTGCTTCAAGCGCTTTTTGGCTCGCGAAGATGTTGTCATTATAATCATCAATCAGATATATGCCGACATGATACGTCCAACTATCGACAAGCATTTGTTGGCAGTACCCACTGTGCTGGAGATACCCTCAAAGCAGCATCCCTACGATGCCAGCAAGGATTCCATCCTGAAGCGTGTCTCTGTAAGTCACAGTCTGGAGGAGAATTTATCCAATCTTTTGCATATTAAAGTAAACAATTATTATTCAGGGCATTCTGAAGCCAGTTGTGCATCGTCGCTAAAAGGACTCCAGATCATATATGCATTATTTTGTAATAAATATTAAGGTGCGGCTCTGAAAAGGCTTTTGTCATTGTTACAAACTCGATGCCACAATTGATTTGAAAACTTGAAAAAATAAAATAAGAGGGAGAAAAGAAACAAATATTTTTCGGGGAAACTTTTCAAGTTTGCGTTTTAAGGAAATTGTCGAAAAAGCATCAGACAAAATGGCAAAAATCTGTGGCAAAAATAAAAGAAGAAGAAGAAGCGTTGCACGTTGTAAGTTGCAGTGGCAACCGCAACACAACAGCTCAAGCCATAACAAAAGTAACAACAAAGTGAGCGAAAACGATACAAATAAGCGTTGAAAATGCCAATACATGGCCAAAACGTTGGGCGGAAACAATAGCACAAGTCGAGAGAGGAAGTCACTCTACCCCAGCCCCCACACTCCCCACACTCCCCACACTCCCCCTCTCTTTCACTCTTTTACACACACAAAACAAAAAGTCGCAGCAGCAAACTCTTGAAAAGGCGAACGCACATTGATACAATTTACGTTGCAAGTGTAGCATTGTGTGGCAGTGGCAGTGTGGGGCAAGGTGGCACACTTCTTGCTGCTGCTGGAGCGCTTAGCAGAACAAAAGCATGCGAAAACAATATTTGTGCAAAGTATTTTACAGCAAACTTTTCGCGCCAAGAAGTTAACGGCAAAGGCGTTCAAAAAGTTGCGACAAGTTTCGCGCCTGCGATTTGGGCGTGGCATTGCCTCCAACCACCCCCCAGCCAACCCCAAAAGTAGGCAACGCCTGCAGGCAGCCAACACAAATCGACGCCTGGAACTATGCAACGGTTTATTTGCCAACATGCAGCAGCAGAATCATCAGTCGCCGACTCTGATAACACCATTCAAATTTAATGAGCTGCACAATTTGGGAGCAACCAATTGGCCAACTGTCAAAAACCAGCGATGCAGGTACAAACTTCTGACAACAAAATGGCGTGCACCATTTTCGAGGGCCTAATTAACCACGCAGCTGTCACCGTGACAACCCCCTCCTCCTCCTCCTCGTCCTCCTGCTCCTCGTCCAACTCCTCCGTTGATTCCATTGCGAACTGTCAGCGGTTCACGCTACGATAGCGTAATCGCATTTCGTTTGATTTGCCAAATGTATTCGACTGCAACTGCCACACCAATGCTGACCACCCTCCCCCCCACCACCCACACCAGCTCACCCTTTGCCCACTCTTTTGCCCAATGACTGCAGTTAAATAGCAGGTTTATCAAATCTGTTGCATTAGCAGCAATCCCAACAATTATATCGAGCAAAGTTCATATCGACTGCCTAGCACAAAATCGATTGCAAACGAAATTTAAAATCGAATTCTATTTCTGTTTATCTGAAATTAATTGGCCCAAAGGCAAACAAACAAACAATCTTTACCTTTGGCTTGTAAATTATTATGTCTGTGCAAAAAGTGCCTTTGTTGAGTTCTTAATTAAAATTGGTTGCAATTGGTTTGCTGCAGGCGAAAGAAACAAGGAGAACAAGTCGATGCTTTACTGTACTTTTGATATACGACGACAAGTCTGCAATTGCAGCAAAGAAAAATAGAAAACCAAATAAATAACTGACTGATAAAAGTCGACTCAATATAAGAAAGTTCTGCTTGAGAAAAAAACTTTTACCACAAGTAAATTAAAGTGAAAATAAATGAATAAATAAAATAATTCAAAAAAGTAAATTTTCAATTCTCATGACAGCTGTTATATACAAACAGCTGAATGCAATTAGATAACGAATGGATGCAAGTAAAAGCGCCGACCAATAGGCAAAAAGACAAAGAAAAGAAAGAAAGAGAGAGAGAGAGAAAACTAACAAAATACCAAAAAAGAAACGGAAAAATATACAATACTTAACTGAAGTAAATGATATGTATGGACCCGAAATACTAACTGAGTAGCTCGACGCGCACTTCAACTGCTAATTGAAGCTGGCCAACTCCAACTTTCTGTCTTACTTTGAGAACTCTTATTTCCAAAGAATCAGAACAACATAAAATGAAGCCGACTGTTTGGTTACCCTTTATTCTGATTTCAATTAAAGGAAAAAAGCTCCAACTAAAGTAATAATTTAAAATTAAATAAAAATATAAACATAAATGTAAATAAATATTAATATAAAATAATACAAACATTTATTTTGCAAAATTGATTACTAATATTTTTAATTTATTTATTTATTTAAGTCAATTTATATTTATTTTTGTAATTCAAGAAACCTTAGCATAAATATTTAAAATGAATACAGTTTTAAGAAAAGCACAAAATTAGTTGCAATATTTTTAAATTTATGAAAAGTCCAATTAAGCAACAAAAAATGATGTTTTTCCTTATATATATTTATTTTAAAGTAAAAAATTAGTTGTAATATTTTTAAATTTATGAAAAGTCCAATTAAGCAACAAAAAATGATTTTTTCCTTTTATTTATTTTAAAGTACAAAATTAGTTGAAATATTTTTAAATGTATGAAAAGTTTAAATAAGCAACAAAAAATGATTTTTTTCCTTTTTTTTATTTGAAGGCTTTTATTTGAGATGAATATTTTTCTTTAATTAGCAAATGCACAAATTAAGATAGCCCATTATTTATGTATTTCGAATGTGTACAGGGTATTGGTGCTTTCAACAAATTATCATACTCAAATAGACCACAAAATGCTGTGCAATATTCGTAATGCAAATTAACAAATGAAATTGGCCAACAGAAAATTAACTGGCAGCTTTCAAGTAGATGGACAACTACAAACAAAGTGCTGGACGCAGAGGAAGGCAAAGAGGCAAAGAGGCAAAGAGAGAGAGCAGAAGCAATTGGTAAAATTATTGCGTTTGGATCGAACGTTGCCTTGCCTCAATCAGTTGCACAGACAGCACACAAAAGACGACCTCACACAGACAATTGCAGACACTTGACACTATGTGGCAGAGTGGTTGTTTGAAAGAAGTACAGAAGGAAGTGAAGTAGTTGGAGGAGGAGCAAGAGGAGGAGGAGGAGGAGGAGGAGGAGGCTGCTGGATTCGATGTGCTCGAAAACAAAGTTAATTAAATGATCTGATCTCCATTATTCCCAAGAGCTAATCTCAATTACAAAATTGAAATGAGCAAAAGCACACGAGCACATACAGCACAGTGGACACACACACACAGGCACACACACACACATATATATATATATAGATATGCAGAGACTGTCTTGGGGGAATTTCAACCTTGCCTCCCACACACACACACACACACAAACTTGGTCAAAATGTAACTCGAATGACAAAGAAAACAAGCAGTGTGAAATGAACGCTAAAGATGGAAATGCAACGGAGGAGCAAAAGGCAAAGCAGGATGCCGATATATATATATATATATATATATATATATATATGTGTGTGTATATATGGGATTGTAGCTATACATATTTAGGTGCTGGGTGTTAAATTGGAGGTGTGCCATTGGCTTGGCTGCAATGCAATCGGCACAGCACAAAGCGTTTCATTAACAATTGCAAATTGGTATCAATTCATGACAGACATTCGAATGTCTCGCTGCGTTCGTGTGTGGCATTGCAGAGTACACAGAAATAGTGACAAACGCACACACACACACGCACACACACACATTGATTTATTCACACACATATGTGAACTCAATTCTCCGAATCATTGAGCTAAACAAAATCATTGAGCTGCCTCAGAGAGAGAGGGAAAGAGCGCGATAGAGAGAGGAGAGCTGTGGGGCTAAAGTTGATGCCGCTGCTGCTGCCTGGGTGTGAGATACTGATACATATATTGAGCACTTTGGCCAGGTTAAGACCCGTTATAGGGCTTTTACAGTTCTCGGCGTCAGACATACAAATTGTGCGTTTAATTAGCCTAAGCAGCTCGCTGGTTTCTGGCATCAACATATATATTTGTACAGGCTTTTGGTTGACTTTGATGGCTTTATTGCAGTGCATTATGAGGTCGCTTGCAGTGGGCTAGGGAGGAGAAGGAGGAGGGGGAGACGGGGGAAGAGGAGGAGCGTCTGCATCTAACAAACTGTTTCTGATTAATTAGTTTGAATTTAAATCAAGTCGGTTTCATCAATGACAGCGTCGACAAGAAATGTCGATGTCCTGCGCAATTGCAGCACTTGATTGGAGGAGTGTCTCAATCTCTACCACTCTGTCTCTCTCTCTCTCTCTCTCGCTCTCTCTCGCTCTCTTTTTGCCACTATGTGGCATGTTGTTATTGTTGTTTTGGGGGCAGCCAGTTCAGTTCACCTAATTTGTATTCAAAGCACAGAGCAACAAGCAGTGGCAGTAAAAGACACTGGCGTCACAGTTACATTTGATTGAATGCCACCCGCCATGCCAAATCCAGTATTAGACCATTATTCGATTTCACATCCCTCCCAGATTTTGGCCATCACAGCCAAGTCAAAGATTAGTCAGCTAAGCAGCTTTTAACTTTGACGCGTGCTTGGGGTTTTCCAACTAATTGACATCGAGTCGCAGCTGCGTCTTGTCCAATGGATTAACAAATTAGATACTTTGCCATATTGCATCCAAATGCAATCTTCTCAGCTTGACTTGCCACAATGGGTTAACATTTGGAGTCGTGTGCTGATTTTCTTTGGATACTGCATTGTTTTCGATTTTTGTACTAATTATTTTGATGTAGCCATGAAACCATGAAATGAGATTGAAGCTGTTGAGACGAAGAAGGAGAAGTTTTCCCATTTAAATTATTCCATCTATGATTATGATATTATTCCCATATTCTATATGCACTCCAATTTCCATATACACCCTTCCTTACAGAACTATCGAATCTGCTCTCACCAAAGCTAATTAGCAGAATTGGTAATAATTAAATGAACAAACAAATTGTGCTAAACTTAAATAATAAAATTAATATAAAATTAATGGATTTAAAATGTAATTAAAGAAAGATTTGGGAATAGCTGGCAGGTTATCCATAATATAAATGTCGACAAAAAAGCCACCTGTCCAAATGGGTATCTATAGTAACAATCAGTGTAGGTTTTGTGAAGTCGAGGAGGAGTACTCAACTCACATCCTAACAAAATGCATCGCCCTTGCCAGGAAAAGGTGCAGCATCCTAGGGATGCATGTTATTAATGTCAATGACACAGGAGCCCTCGACCCATCAAAGATCCTGGCATTCGTTCAGGAACTGGGGTGGATGGAGGAGCTATAAGCTCAGAAGGTGGCACAATAGATCTAATAGGTCGCAGTGCACAAGAACCCAATTTAATAATAATAAATAATATAAATAGAAAATTGCAAAGGATATATTTGATCTCTTAATTCCTGAATCTTTATTCAGTTACAAAAAATATGTTTATATATATTAATATTATTTTATTATTTTATATATATTTATTCCTTTTGGAGTAATAAAATTATACATTTAAATACACTTATGCTGTTTTTTGAATATGATACTTAGCTGCGGCTGGTTTGGCCATTGTATTTGAATTTGGTGCGCCAACAGGAAACCGCCTCAAAGCGCTCCGCTAATTTGCCAAGGCAAAAATGTTGAGTGCAGCATTTGAGGCAGGCAATAGCAAAAGCCAGCAACAAGCAACATTAATACAAACACCAAACACCAAATACCAAAAAGCAGCTAGCATCGCCGCAGTTAGACAACTGGAAAGAATTTCATTTTGTTGTTGCCGCAGCTTTGGTCTACTTCATATGCATAACAAATGAATAGCTTTTGCATTGTGTTATTCCAGAGTCAGAGCCACAATACAAAAAACAGCCAAAAAAAAAAAAATACCCAGCATATACATAAACAATTGAAATGTTTTAAAATGCGATAAAAAAAAATACATAAACTAGTAAATACAATTGTACGTATAGAAATAGATAAAAATATACAAATAACAATTGCAAATATTTAGTTACAATGAAAAAGGAAACTTTTTTTTCGCCTTCAGGCGTCGCCACAAAAATGTGCAGAAAATTTGTACAAAAATGCCTGTATAAAGTGTGCCACACACACACACACACACACCCACACTAACACTTATGCATTACACAATAAAATGGCGGTGGCGGTGGCTGACGCTGACGCCGACGCCATCATTTTTGGGGTAATGCAAAATTACGTTATAACGGCATAAATTTAAATAAATGCCGGTCTCGGGGATTTTTATGCATTTTTACCGCATAACAAATACTTGTGCCGCCGCCGCTATCGCTCTAATGCGCCTTTGTTGCCCAGACACGCCCCCACCTACCAAACCATAAAAAACCAACACAAACACACACAAAAACACACACACACACAGCTAGCTATACATTTCTTTACTATTCCCATGGCTGCTGCCGCTGCATTTGGCTAGTGAAATTTCCTTCCGTTTTCATGGGCGCCACCAGCAACCTGGCGCAGCATGTGGCCAGGTGTGTGTGTGTGTGTGTGGGAGTTGCAGCAAATCGCTGGCAGGCTGTTATTTGTATGCCCCTAAAATTATGCAAAGTAATCCTGTCTGCTGGACTTTTCTCGCTGGCGGATCAACGCTCTCGATATTCGCATTTGTTAACGTAATAAGCGCTTTTAAGTGTGAGCTGCAACTGTCCACATGCTCTCAATCCCCCCAATCCACTCTCCACACACACACACACACACACAGGCTACCCATTTAATGTCTGTGTCGCGTCTGTTGCATAAGCAAATATTTGGCTACCTTAAGCGACAGGCACGGGTTGCAACAGTGCAGCACAAACTTGGCCAATTAAATGGGCAACCGCAAGCAGAGGTTTCTCCCTCCCCCCCCCACCAATTTCCCTGCTCGCCGCTTACTTTCTCACTTTCAGCTACAGTTTCAGTCCCAGCTGTAGTATTTTTCTCAGCACTCTGACCCAGCTCTTGCCTCACCGGATGTGGCTGCGCCATGCTTTTCGGTTTACGTAGTAAATTAACTTCCGTTTTATTTGTAAGATTTCCTTTCGCTCTGCTCGTCGTTCGTTTGCCATTTTCCTTCTTTTTTTTTCCTCTGTTGCAGGAGTAATAGTAGTAACTGTGTGCTACGAATCCTACGCCTGCTACTGCTCCTACTCCTGCTCCTGCTCCTGCTCCTGCTCCTTCTCCTGCTCCCACTCCTGCAGCTGCTGGGCTTGCCTTTGTTACTTTATTTGGGGGGTATTCTCAGGCTGCTTGGCTGCTGCTTTTGTATATTTTTAAGCGCTTTTTCATTCAATTTACGAAATTGAAGTGGGAATTGAGAAATAAATTCTGTTTCGTGTGTTTCGCCGTTTTCGGCTCTGCTGCTCCAATTCCAATTGTCACGCCCACGCCACCCACCACCCACTACCCAACACCCACAGCACTCTGACTCTGCGTGTTTGCACACGAATGCAACGGATGTGGCTCAAAGGCTGGGCAGGCGCACCGACTTGACTGGGGCGGAATTAGGTGAAATGTAAACGTTTTACTTAATGAAATAATTGAGGCATCTGAAGGTCGGCAAAGGCACAGTCCGGAAATGGGCGCATTTAAATGCTGCATAAAGCGCATTTCCGCTTGCTGTCCAACCATCTCCCGCACCACATCCAACACCAGCTCCAGCGTCTCCTTCGCTTTATATCTCTCAATCTGTGAGTGCTCCAGTTTCAGCTGCACTTGAATTTGTGCCCGGGCACAAAGATAAATAGCTGTAGCCGCAAGTGAATCGCCATGCAAATTTAGCTCTGCTTGACATTTATGCAAGAGACGAGGCAAAGAGAGGAATTTCAAAATGAAAGGAGAAGGAAAAACTCAAAAGATTTGTATGTCGCTTAGTGCATTTGCCTAATCTAAGATGGAGCAGACGAGTTGGCTGTCAGTTTGTCATGGCATGGATACATCTAGCCAGCCACTCATTTGAACACTCATCGGAGTACTCATATATATGGCATAAATAAGCATATACTGCTGCTGCCTGGGTAACCTCTGTCTGCTTATCACAAGTATCTTGGCATCTTGAATCTCTGTGAGCATTTGCCTTTTTTTGTGCACCAGAGCCCCTTGGCTCCTCAAGCGTTTTCAATTTGTATTAAAAGCTTTTCGCCGGTAAAGAGGGGGGGGGTGAGCTTAACATATGCATTAAGACGTGCTCTTCAATACAAAGAAAGGATACTACCCAATCCAAGCTCCCCCTCTCCCTCTCTCTCTTTTCGTTTCTCGTTCTCCCTTCTCGGAGATGTCGTCCAATTTGGGTTGATAATTTCACGGTTTGTTGACAACTCAGGTGGACAAAACGTTGTGTGTCTACTGAACTGACCTCCGACTTAGATTTGTCTGGGCTCATAGTAATACGAGTAATGATTTTGAGTGCCCTTCCCACCGTTCCCCCCATCTAAGGGCTGCTCCAGAAACCATTGTCATGGCATTTACATGCACTACTGACTGTCACTAAGCACTAAGCTCCAACTATGCCATTGGAGCAAGTGAGACGAAAAGCAACTATTCAGGATGACTTTACTTTGATTCAAACATTCGAGTTTTTTTTTCCTTTTATATAGATATATAAATTTTTTTATTTGTGTAACAGATGATTGCCTTGTGAATTGCTTTATGGCTCAGTGTGCCCGTAAATGTGTTTCCACTGTTGAATAGCTACTCAAATGATGTGGGGAAATCAAAAGAGAGTCTTAAGGATTTTTATAAGTACAGCTAAAATATTGTAAGAATTTTTAAAAATTAATGTAATTGATTGATCAGAGCTTTACAGCTTCGTCTCCAATGAGAATTGATAGCATAAATTCATCAAGAAATAAAATAAAAACATTAATCAAGCCTCAACTTTTTTTCTTAACTTAAATCATAAAAAGCTTTGCTAATCGCTTAATAATAAATTAGGTAAACAATATTGTCTATTGAAATTCTTGTGAATTTATTAATAAATAATGTAAAATAAATAAACCCTGAACTGTTTATAGACTTTGCTCTGGTTTTGCTCTTGCCACACCGTTCAGTTTCCGCTTGCCCACGTTTTGCACTGCCGCCGCCGCCGCACACGATATCTCATTACAAGTGCAACATTTTTATTTAAACCGATTGAGTGATTTATTGTAATTTATTTCATTTAAATCGTTTGTCTGACATGGCGCACAGCACGGTCCAATAAAATAAAATCAAAATTAAACAAAAAAGAATGGAAATCCACACAGAGTCAACCCGACCAACAGCCGCCAACAGGCGAGCCAAAAAAACTCGTGAAATTTACAATACATTTTACAGTTGGCGGTGGAGCACGCACCGCTGACCGGCAACACTGCCAACAACTGCCGGGCCCCCACAGTGGGCCAGAGTGAGCATTTAAGTGTCGGTTGGAGCAAAACAAAAAACATAAAAAAACGTACAGAGAGAAGTTCAGACAGGGAAAGGAAAATGGACATTCGTTCCCAGACTGACTGTGTTGCTGCTGATGGGCCGTTGATCTGTCGCTGGGCGACAACTCAGTTACCCTGTCATTTTCCAGGGTATTTCAATAATGAATGATGAGCTGCAAGTTGAAAATGCATAAATAAAAAAACATTTTTTGGGCTCAACTACTTTGATTTATTGCATTGTTAGTCTAGATTCTTAGGACTGTTGGGTACTTTAATTTAAGGCGAGTGCTACTTATTACTTGAAAGATATCCATGTTGTACAAGGCTCCTTTATTTGCCTTTTCTACAGCGTATTTTATAGTTGCGCTATTTTATTTGCATCACTTTTGCTCGCCCCATTTTGTCGAACATTTTTGCGTGCTCAATTCAGTTGCTTTCGCTTGTATTGACTTCATTTTAAATTGGCGGTTAAATCTGTTTGAAATTGTCACGCAATCACACAGTAGCACACACACACTTACACACACACTTACACACACACTCACACACACACACTGACTGTAAGCATACACAGAGCGACTGTGTCGGGTCTCGAATGAATTCTCGGTCGGCTGCTGTTTTTAGTGATTTTACTTTTGCGCACTTTTTTCATTGCATACTTTCGTGCGCTCTCTCAACAGCAACCGCGACGCTGACGCCAACTCCGACGCCGACGCCGACTGTGACTTCGACAGCGACAGCGACAGCAACTGCGACTGTGACGGCAGCCACACTCGGCGCAATCAACGCAACGAGGCATTAATTTGTTGTACACTGTGTGACATAATTGGGTGACAGTGCGGCAAAAAACAAGTTGTGGGCCCAGGCATTTTGTGCTGAGTATATTCGGGACAGCTGCCTTCTACCTTCCGATCCCCTCTCTCAGGTCACCCTCTCCCACCCACTGCTTGTTCCATTCCCGATCCGTCCACATTGCTCGCTTTTGGCTAACGCATTCAAGTTTATTAGCCTATGAAAAATTTGTTAGGTGTGCGCTTTTCACTTGGCATTGCATTCAAAATTTTATAATTAATGCAGTCACACCTCAACACTTCCCCCTCAACACACCCCGCTCATCAACAAGCCGTACAACTCCTGCCTTTGCCTGTTGCCTTTCTGATGACTGTTTTCATAGTTTTGAGGCCCGAGGTACCAAATTGATTTTGACACCTCAGCGTCTGCAGCTTGCACTGCAGCTGTCTGCCACTCACATTCCTATTTGCATAGACGTCAGTCAGCTACAACGACTATATATACCACCACTACTACGACGACTACATTCTCTATATATATATATAGGCCCAACTCGACCCTGACTCCGACTGCCAGTTCGGCCTGTGCCTGGTTGTCGGACTTTGGCTGCGTCTGTACAAAAGGTTGGGGCAACCGCAACAACATTCTTATGTTATGCCGCTGCTGGCTGTTGCTCATCCTCATCCCTCCCGCCTTTGCGGTTGTTGGGATTTTGCGTTTCGCTTTTGGGCTAAGAAGCAAAACATACGAGTGATATAAGTATTTGCAACCCACTCTCTCACTTCAACCTATTTTTAATTTGCGCATTGCACTCTTTGCCGTACAAAAGGCCATTTGAGTTTTGGACGAAATTATCAAAGCTCTTTCAACTCCACACTTTCAACCAGGTAATTATGGTTGCTTTTTTTTCGTTTTCTTTTTGAGGCCAAAACTACTCAAGTGTCTTCTAATTTATCTAATTTGTACAAAACAACTGCAACTGTTATTTTGTTATTTCTTTCCAATTATTATGTAGTACATATTTAAATATAAAATAAAAAATATAAATAAAATCATATTGATATTATTAAAATTCTGGCTTTTGAATTTTGTAATATATGCGAAAATTGAAACTTCGTAAAATTATTCGCTGTAAGCTACTTTAGTTTTAGCATTTAATTTTTACTATTTTATAATTATATTATTATTATTTTTTTACAAACAATTATAAATGCATCATAACTGAACCATTTTTGATAGTTAATAAATTATAATAAATGCTTAAATTAAAATGTTTGTGAACCAAACTAAATTTGTAATTTTTAGTCAAATTTAGTGTTTCTTTTAGATTGCATAAAATTGGAAACATACTTTTCTATCGTTTAAGTTAATTTTAAGAATGAATTATTTCACCTTTTGCTTAATAATAGTTTAAATAAAAAACATTTTAATTGTCAAGCTTAAAAGTATTTTATTTATTATTATAAAAGACTAACTTAGAATTGTTAAGCAGAATTTTTAAAAACAATATGTGGCAAACAAAATTAATTTGATTTACGTACGCTAAAAATCCAATTATCACACTAGAAATAACAAACTTAAGTGAATTTAAAATTCATTAATTCCTTAATTGAATTCATACCATATTAATATATTTATATATATATATATATATATTTATTTCTTTAACTAATACTGTTTGCTTTTAAGTGCGCTTTTTTACTGAATTACAACACAATCAATTGAGAGCTAAACTCAACTTGTGGTATTTATTTATATATAGTTATTATTGGTTATTGAAGTCGAAATGAGTACGCATAAAAACCACAATAGAATTGTGAATATTGTGCAGCTTATACACATTCAACGGAAGTGTATTGTGTGCGTAAGTGTGTGTGTGTGTTCATGTGTGTGTGTACGCAGGCACTTAGCGTGGAAACAATAGCCAATAAAGTGTATGAAAAACTAATTGAAATTCTGTACAACAAAATTGAAGTACAAACAATGCCCATGAAGTGGGCAGCATGTTTAAAAAAAAATGTTGCTGAAAATCGACCAATAACAGCAGCAGCAACAACAACAACAACATTTGTTTCTGCCTTATGCGCGATTGACAGTTAAGTGCACAAAAAGCCAGCAGCAACGCTTGCCGTGGCAACAACAATAGTTGCAACAGCCGCAAGCGCAGCAGCAACAACAACAGCACACGACTACAAATTAAAAATTAATAAAATGCATAACTTTGTTCGTATATTTTATTATTATTTACATATAATAAATAAATGATTGAAATTCCATAATTTGCGCAATTTGTGCAAAAAAAAAAAAATAGCAACGCGAAATGTGGCGCCAGTTTTTGTTAATGTCGCCCTCCAAGCGGAAGCTGCAAGTGGAATATTTTAATTGTTGCCACGTTCATTGATTTAACATTAAAGTGGTGTATATATTTTGCATGTGTGTGTGTGTGTGTGTGTATGTGTGTGTGTTGTGGGTGCTAAGCAGTGCGACCGGAAACCGGAAATGGTGAATGCCATTTGTGTCTGTAGCGACGCGCGTGTAAATCAACTGCTGCTTGTGTGTGAGTGAGTGAGTGTGTGTGTGTGTGTGTGTGTGTGTGCCTGTGTTTGTGCAACATGACTTGACAAGCCGTGAAGCCTGGCCTTTATCAGCCGTTGGTCTGCTGTATGCGCGGCAACGCGTAATTGTTTAACCACAGACTTACGCTTTAACAGCAGGTTATTGAAAAGTAACAACAAATGTTGCACACCAACCCAAAACAGCAACAACACAGCATCAACACAGCAACAGCAACAATATGCACTGCTGATATTACAGTACATAAAGCCGTAATGACGATAACAACAATTGCAACAAGCAGCAGCAAAAACATTGGCGCCGCCGTGTCGCGTGCGCAACAATTGAAAATTCAATTAAAAGTCTTTATTAAAATAAAATGCCAGTGGCCCCCCGCCCACCTTGGTCCCCCAAATGTCCTCTTGACCCCTTATCGGTCGCAATGCAAACAGCAGCAGCAGCAGCCCACCTTGTGCCCACCTGCTGTGCCTCCCCACCGCAACACCCAATGCCTCAATCAGCCTCGCCCCTCCTTCATCCACTTCCCTTTGTGGGCAACGAAGCGATGTGGTTTTTTTTTTTTTTGCGAATCTGTAGCGTTCCAAAGTTAATTTGGGTTTTTGTTGTTGCCAATTTTTAATGGTTGTTATTGTTGCTATTATAGTGATTCTTGCTGTTATTGTCGATGTTGTTGTTGTTGTTGATGTTGATTTGGTTTGGTTTGGTTTTTGCCTTCGCCCGTAAGTGATTTTAATTAATTTAAATTCGAATTAAAGCGGTTTGTCCGATTAAAACTTAAAAACTTCAACAATGATCGGCAACATAATTAAAATTGAACAACATTCCACGATTCGCCAAATGCATTTAAACAAATTGTGCATAATTTAAATGGGACAATAAAATAAAAAAGAAATAAAACGCGTAGGTCATTTTATTAATTGGCCAATGCATACAAAATAGCAATTATATGCAATTATATCCCAAAGGCGATATTCTGTATACCCTGAAAATAAACGCTCAAATAAAGATATAAAATTAAATATTTTTCAATTTTGATAAATGCAAATATAGCAATAAATTTCCCACATAACTTTTGAGTTAAATAAATATTTTATATTAAAGATGCGTTGACAAATGTAAAGCAAATAAATAAAAATTATTCGAGTACTTGAATATTTATATTGGACTTTTCATTTATGATGCGTTTAAAATATAAATATTAATCAAATTTAATATAGTCTGTTTCAGTCCAAATATTTGTATAAACTTTTTGCTCCATTTGGATGTCCACATACTTATATTTCGGAGCAATAAGGAAGCGAATCACAATATTCCAGCAGTGCGGAGTCTAATTTATCTTAGTGGATGCATTGCAAACTTCACGACTAACTTATTACACTCTCTGCAGGTTCAATGGATTTGCACAGGACTCTCCAAAGCTCCAGCTAAGTCGTTGTTATTGCATTCACAAGATAAATGAGGCTCCATCCCAGTTGCTCCACTACACCGCACCAAATTCGTTCGAACACTCCAAAAATACTGAGAAAGTTTCTCACTCAAATTACGCACATTTTTTTTTTTAGAGTGGGAAACAACATTTTTATCGATAAAGAGATTTTCTGGTTATGCAAACAATCTTGGAATTTTTTTAGAAAATCTTTAGTTATTTCTTCAAGTATTAAAGTTCGTCACACAATTCTTGTATTTAATTTAAATCTGAAAAAGTTGAAATCGAAAATTAAATCATCTTAAATTATTCTGAAGAAGTTCTTTTATTTTTTCTACCTATTTTTTTTCGTTATTTCCAATAATTATTTTTACTAAAATAGCTGAAATTAAACTCGAATTGAGAACAAGACTTTTCTTCGAGTGTAGTCGCTGCATAGCTCCAGCACAAGTTCCTTCGCACAGTGCCAAGGTAAACAAACATCTCGGATTAACAGTCGACGCTGGTCAGTAGGGCAACCATCGAAGCAGCTTTGGGTCGGGTGGCGAGGACGTGCAGATCCTGTTCCAGCTGCTCCTCCTACTCCTGCTCCTCCTGCTCATGCTGCTGCTGCAATGTACTCTGTGTGTACACCTTGCACTTGGCCAAGCGCCCAAAGTTGTTTACACTTTTTGAGCAGGACATAAGAGGCATGACAAAACACGAGGCAAACAAAACTAAAGCTGTAAATAGTGGACCAGCAGAGCAGAGCCAGGACCCACAGCAGGACACGGGGCAGCTAAAAAAAAACTCAGCAGCAGCAGCAGCAACAACAACAACAACAACAGCAGCGGACAAACCAAAACTTCAGTCAGATTCAGCTTCTCCATTAGCAGCGGGCAGGTCGCCGTGGAGAGGCGATGACCAAACTAACTAAAGTTGACTAAAAGCAGTTTATCCAGCTACCAGGGAATGGCAAGTCGAGGCGGGCTGGCGCGAGTGCAAGGCGTGGCACTTGGTGTACGTGCAACGTGCGCGTTGCACGTGTATTTGGCACTGGGCCATTGTTACCTTTAGCTTTGTTCCTGCATCTATGCACTGTGACTGAGTGACTGTTTATGTGTGTGTCTGTGTGTGTGTGTGTGTGTGTGTGTGTGTGTGTGTGTGTGTACTTAAAGAGGCTAAGCTAAGCAAGCTTTTGTGTGGTGCACAGTTAAACAAGAAGTGGCTGACCAAAAGCACTTGCCACTGTTGAGGTGTCATTGAATGTTAGCCAGGCCGAAACAAAACTAAAGAAAAAGAAAATCAAAAATAACAAAAGGCAAAAGGCAAATGAGTCTCACTTCTGGCATAATCAGCAGTCGCGTTTTGGCCGCCACACGGCGATTGCCATGGCAATATTGCATTTATAATTCGCTAAAAGCGAACGACAACAACAACAACAACAACATAGAAAATCAAACGAAACGGCTCAAAGGAATGCTGCTACTTGGACTTGGCCACTTGCGTAGCCATTAGACAGCTGCTGGCAGCGTTTCCGACGCCGACACCATAAGACTTTAGACAAGTTTTCACGGCTGGCTGGTTGGAGGAGGCTTGCATAGCGAGGGAGGATAGGAGGGGGGTGTAATAGAAATGTTCTTTTCGTTGTTTTATGCCTATTTACGCTTCTAACAGGACATCCGGTAAAACGGGGCTACAACTTAAGCGGCGGCTACCCAACTCCCAACGACCAAGAACGTTGCTTTATATTTCTCACACGTTCCAATTACGTATAACGCTTTACCCCTTTCCTCGACCCCCTCGACCCCCCTCGACCCCCCTCGACCAAACAACGGCATCAGCTTTTATATATGCTTCGAGGCTCTGCAGAATAATAGCGTGCCAAAGAGCTACTTCATCGTTCAGCGGAAGTGATTGAAGGTGTGTCTGTGTGTGTGTGTGTGTGTGTGTTGCCTCACATGCATAAGTCTGCATGCATGCCTGCATGTGTGTCTGTGTGTCTGTGTTTGGGTTTTGATATTTTCGCATACAAAAGTGGCAGGCCATACATGGTGAACTTTGAGTGCAGGTCGCTTGGGTCGCCGCTTGGGTCGCTTAGGTCGCATACATTACGGTAAACTGGAAGCACCGACATTTTGATTTCTTATGTGGCATCGAACGTTGAGCAGACGTCGCGACGGGGCAACCAAAGTGCTAAACTATGTTGCCCGGCTTTTGAGTGCGGTCCGTGCACCTTTTTTGCCAGCAAACTATGAACCAGCTGCTACGCACTAGTCCTTAATCTATGTGTGTCTATATGTGTGTGTGTGTGTGTGTGCAGGTGTGTGTGTGTGCGACAAACGTTTTCAATTAGCAACTCATGAATTTTGAAGCCATTAATGAAATATGCAAGGCCATTTTAAATGTGTGTATGTTCTGTGTGTAATCAGAATAAAAAAAAAAGTTTAATTTTATTGTTAAATCGTGCAGCGTTGGTAAAACTCAGTCAAGGACGACGAGACTGAAATTCACATTTAATTAATGAATTAATATTTATTTATTTTTAGTTCTCCAATTACAACGAAATATCTACTTTAAAATATTATATTTACTTCTTATGTGAAGCTGTTCAGTTTGTCAATCAAGCCTGAAATCTAATAATAAAACGGAAAAAAATTAATTTATGATTATAAGAAATTAATACTTCATCAAACAATTTTTTTTTTTACGAAATTTACTTGTTATTATATAGCTCTATATTTGATATTTATTTATATTTTTATCTATTTTTAAATATTATATTTAGTTCGAGTTTGAAGCTGTTCAGTTTGTCAATCAAACTTGAAATCTAATAATAAAAAAATTAATTTATATTTTTAAGATTTGCCAAGTAGACGTTTTCGAACTCATAAGTAAATATTTTCTTGATCAGCATATCATGTTATAACTGTCTGTCCTGATTTTTACTACTCAGTAATTTTATTAATCTTGATGCAACTATATAACTATTTATAACTCCAGTGTACATGGATATACTCGGCTTGTCTAAGATAATCCTTTGCTGCTGCTTTTAAATAAAACTCAAACCCCTCTTTTGCTATTTGAATTTAGAGCAACCGTTAAAAGTGAAAGTTGCAGCTGGCACTGCTACGTGGCATGCAGAGTGTTGCGAAATTCCTGAAAATGTGGCAGAGGCAAATGGCAAAGGCAAAGGCAAAGGCAAAAGTAAGTGCCAACGGCAACGGCAAAGGACGATGCCACAGCAAAGGTTGTAAACGTCAAGCCGGAAACTACTTCGATTGGCAACGACTTCCGCTTGACACGTTCGCCTAAACAACTTGTGCCGTTGCATGTGGTTCTTGTTGTTGTTGTTGTTGTTGTTGCTGTAATTGTTCTTGGTGGTGGCATGCCGAAAATTGCTTTTGGCACATAATTAACGCTCTTGCTGCTCAGCCCGCGAGCGCAAATGCAAAACGCAACTGCGACTGACAACAATTACAAATGTAATAAATGTAATGGCAAAGTGCAATTGCAATGCTGTCGACAACTTCAAAAGTCAACGAACTACATGCTAAACAAAACTCCAAGCATACACACACATGCACACACCCACACACCCACACACACACACCTGAGTACGTATGGCACCTTTGCGCACACAGCTGCCTAGTTAGAAGTTGCTCGAGTTTTGCCGCGCCACTGCAGAAACTGTGTGTGTGTAGGTGTGTGTGTGTTTGCCGAGTCATACAATTTCATTTACATATTTGTGCTCGTTCTTTGCCCAGACGACGAAAAGTCGACTTTTTCTTTATGTAGCATTTGTGTTTGGTTTTGGTTGCTGCGGTTTGTTTTTTGTTGCCTACCCTCTTGCACACCCCCCCCCCCCCCTCAACAACTCTTTCAAACGGTCTTAGCTTTCAGTACTGTGTGTGTTGTGGCTTTTCTACACACAGAACTTGCCACACACACACACACACACACACACTTTTACGAGAGCGCTCATTTCATTTAAATTTTAATTTTAATTGTCGAAAAATGCCATATAGAAACCATTGAGCACTCGGCTGTAGTTTCTTTTTGGCACTCGGCTCGCTCTGTTGCCTTTAAAAACTTCGGTAGCTGGGCCAAAGCGATGTAGCTGGATTTCTTCGGGCGCAAATTTAATTCAAATTAAAGCCTGGTTCAAAAGCCAACACGAAAAACTATGGCACGCTGACATGAGAGACTGAAAACGCCGCATTCCTTTGCCTCCAGACAACAAAATTGAACAAAGCGAAAAACAACATTACTTACACACACTTACACACACACACACTCACACACACACGCTCATACTCGTTGATACTGAGACCTTTTAAATTGCAAAATTTAATTAAATCTACTTCGTATGAAGTTGATTGCATGCTTTGATAATTCCAGAGCCAAAAAGCCAAATATTTAATAAATAACAACCGAGAAACAGAACTCAATTTTAACAGGTATATTTAAATACAAAATACGAAAATAAATTGCAAAGAATTGAAGCGGCCAAAAGACTTTATAATCGCCATAACAGATGCGATTAAATTTGCATTACTCTTAGTTTAAATCCGTGGCAAATTTAAACGATTTTCAAATAAATAGAATCTGCTTGCAGATTACAAATAGTTTACATATTCTTACAAGCTTTTCGTATTTGAATGCTGAATACTCTAAAGTGCAAAATTAAAACACTCATCAACTTTAAACAAATATATCAGTAGATTTTTATATATATCAATTTTCAGGTGTCAATCGATGACAAAATTTTAAAATAATATCAATTTTGGTATTTAGGTTTTATCCGCTTAAAATTCCGGTTCTAAAACACATATGCAAATAATATAAATTATTTGCTTCTCACAAAATGAAAATACTCATTTATTTTATTTTTAGTTTTGCTTGAATAATTTTGCTAAACTCTAAGACAAAAATGCACTTCAAATTAAATTTTGGCTTAGATATAAAACCTTTTAAGTTTTGTGTCCGCTTTAATGGGCAATTAAAGCTGGCCACAAGCAATGTGAATGTTAATGGATTTGAAGAGAGAATTTAATCACAAGCGCAATAAGCACTGTTTTGTACAAAGTTCTTAACTAAAGTCTTTAACCAGCCAACAGACAATGGCCGGGCCAAAAAAAACCTTTTGGCCGACACACAGACACAGACAGACAATGTGCAAAGAATAATGAATATTACATTCAAATTGCACGAGTGCCACTTAGGCACGCGCACACACACACACACACACAAACACACACATACACACAAGCTGATGTTGTGGGTGTTTGCTACATCTTTATATGTTGCAAAAGTCAGGCAACTTGCATAATGCCTCTTCTAGCCATGTTTATGCCACTTTATGCAAAAATAATTGCACAATTAGTTTGAAGCTGCCGGTTGCCGGGGTTGCAGGGGCTTTTCGGGGGTGTTGTGTGCCGCTTCTTGGTGTTGCCTCTTATGCCTGCTGCCTGCTGCTTGCTGCTTGGTGCCCCATCGACTACTTGGTGTGCCTCTGTGTGTGTGTGTGCCTTGTTGATGCCTCACATTGTGAAATTGGTTCAAGCGTTGTTGCCAACGCTGCAGGCAAGGTGATGGCAAGGCGGCTGCTGCAACATCAGCGGTAGTCCTATCACCTGCTCGACCTGCAACACATCTTCAACCCGCACCCCTCTGCTGCCACGCAACCCGTTGACTCCCCTGACTCCCCCGCACTTTGCTCATTAGTAAGAGTTCTGAATGCTATTACAGCGTCATCTACTCGACTAATGCCACTGCTACGCCTGCCTCATATTACCCTATCGCTATCTCTTTCTCTTGCTAGTTCTATCTCTTTCTTGCACTCTCTTACTGTTTGTACACATGTGCATAAGTGCAATGTAAATATACACATTTTCACACACACAGATACACACACACACACACACCGACACATGGGCACTTTACTTTTTGTGCACACATTGTTCACTGCTAGATTTTTGCATTGTCACGCCCCCCCACCCCCCTCTCGCAAAGCCCCCGCCCCCTTCCGTTGTGGCACAATGTGGCATGGCTGTCAGGCGGAGGTGAATTTGAAGACAATGCGCTTGAAATTGGTCAGATTAGCCAGAGAGTATTCGGCATAGCTGGTTAGCTGCAAGCACCAGTTTCCCAGCTATTGCTCAGCTGTTCAGCTGTGCAGCTGAAGCAGTCCTTTGACATTTGCAGATTTAGCTGTGCTTTGGATGCACCTGTGGCAAAGTAGCACACGAACCAGTTAAGCAGCAGCAACTGCCACCCAACTGCCAAATGCCCTCAAGCACTGTGCAACAAAGTTGCACTTTGTGCGCTCGACAGTCGTCGGTTTTGCCACAGCCATTTAATTAGCCTACTTAGTATGCATTTTACTGCTGCAAATCCCAAAAAAACCAAAAAAAAAAAAAAAAACGTATTTCGACTTTTTTATGATAGATACTTTTTTGTGAATGCACTCAAAGTGTGACAGTTACTTAAGTGCTATAAGCCCAATTCTGTGTGGTGCTGTCAAAACTTGAGTGTTTTTTTTTTATATATATTTGCATATGTGAGTTGAATTAAAACTGATTCTTAAGGGAGTCATGCTTTTTTAGGTATTATAAAGTTAATTTTATACTTGCAATATATTTGCGAATAATATAAAAATCGAATGCAATTATTATTCCTTTTAGATTTGATATTTTCTTGTCTGAAATTTATTGTGGTCTTTCTGAAATTTTTAGTTCAATTTAATTATAGCTTTTGCATTCGTTTAAATGTTATGACTGGTCTTAATTTAACCTATATATTTTTGCTAAGAATACTTCTTAGTTTTCGGATTGTCTTTCTCAAGTTGATGAATATATTTCAGCTCTTAGCAACTACAACAATTTGCAGACACAAATTAAGCAGACACTTCAATTGCTTGCTGGGTGTAACTAACTAATCAGTTGATTGATATTAATCAACACACTCAATAAGACGACATATCGAAGATGTACAAGTACGGATCATTATCAACATATCTTGTTGCAACATATCAATCAATAATCATATTAATTACAAAACGTGGCATTCGACAGTCCCCAGAACACAGAAGGCTTTTGTCAGCACGCTCGACATTTGAGTTGTCACTGGCAAAGATGAAAACGGATGTCTTACAACATGATATACCAATATATATATATATATATATATATATATACATATACATTTATAGATATTATATGCTTGAGAACTGCTCTTTGGGATTTCAATTACATTTGGCCTTCTGCTTGCCAAGTTGTCAACAGGCAAACGCAACGAGTTTGACATGGCACTTATAGAATCAATTTGCGTAATATTTTCCATTACGACCAGGTCGCTCAAGCACACGCACACACACACACACACACACACATCTGTAGGGGGGGGAGGTAGTGGATAAACAGACTTTGGGTTTGTTTTGTGTCAACCTCGTTTGCATGTGCTTGTGGCTGCTTGTAATTACTTTAAATTGATATAAACACTTTTGAAATGAAATCGATCTAAGCTTCTTGTTAACAGATTAACATACACACTAGACAAAGCCAGCACAACAAGGCCGAAAGGGGGTAGGGGGGGGGGGGTGATTGAGATAGAGGCAGGGCTTGTGGCATGCAGTCTACAATTATTATTTATGCCCACAATGTCGAGATATATATATATATATATATGGATGATATATACAAATCTATGCCTTTGTGGCAACTCATGTGTGTGTGTGTGTGTGTGTGTGCGTGTGTGCGTGTGGTTTGATAAGATTTGCCACTGTATATGTTTGGTGTTTCTGTTCATGCCACACAAGTAATCCTTGAAACATGTTTTTGATTTGCAATTTAATCAAGATAATCAAGTTTTATGTGTTTTAAGTAAATTGAAAGTGTGCCTTGTGCCACATTACACATTGTTTGCTTTTGTTGTAGTTGTTGTTGTTGTTGTTGTTGCTGCCAGCTAACTGTAATCTTTAAATCGCCCATTAAATTTATTATGAAATGCATTTTCATAACCAAATTTAATCGCATTAACCATAAATGCGCAATCAATTACCAAACTTGATAACAGCTGTTACCAATTTTTTTTTTCTCTTTTTATGATATTAAATTTTTTTTTGTGTGGCATTTGCAAGTAATCACAATTTTCACACATTGGTGCAAGTGGCATGCAATTGCTTTTGGCTGCATTACTGTTTTTTTTTTTGTATTGAAATGTAAAAGTTTTTCATATTTTTCCACTTGACAAAGTCTTTATGCAGCTTGCATAATAGTTTTATGGCCATAAGGGGTTGAGCACAAAACTTTGCGTTTTTTTTTTGTTATTTTTTTTGTTGTACTTTTTCTTCAGAAATATCTAACCCCTAAGAGTACTTGCAACGCGCACTCCGCACACTTCTTGTTGTCCCTTTCAATAACCATTCAATTTACCAACTTGCCCCCTTTCAATTGCAGTTGATGGCTTTGATTTTATTCGTGGATGCACTTTTCTTGTTGGCCCGCACTTCTGCTCGGACCGGAGTCGTGGCGTGGCATCCACATCCGTATCTATTGTGGCAGGGGCAGTCCCTTTATGCGCTGCTGCTGTTGCTGCTGTTGCATGCTTTTATTATTAATATTTTTCTTCCTTCGCAGCGCCATTATTTATTGCGGATGAAAAATGTTTACCCACAACTCAGCGCGCAAACTTGAATGCAACTTGTACCGAAGACAAATATTATTTTTCTTGAGCTCGTTCGCTGACTTTCCTTTTGGCCTTGTTTGCGTTGTGTGTTGTGCGTTGTGCGTTGTGTTGTTGGCCAGGTTATTAAGTGGGCTGAGTGCACAGTGCACAGCAATCTGAGTGCTAAGCTTTTAGCCAATGGCTAACGCGGCGTATGCGTAATGGTAATCGTAACGCGCTTACGTGCTGCAAATACCAAGCAGCCGCATTTGCAACAATTTGAGGCATATGTAAATAGAAAATTCCATTCGCCAGATTCGAAAACAAATACAAGAAGAATTTTTAGCCAAAAAGGTTCTACGCAGCAGCTTATTAAGGCACATGTTGACCCAAAACCGATAACAAAAAAAAAATAATATATTTATATATATAAATATATATATATATATATATCTAAAGGCTAAGGCAAAGCTATCGGCAAACGGCAATCTGGATCCCATCCCATCCGTTGACAGCTAATACCGTTTAATACACACAGGAGTCGGCTCTCTCCGGAACGGACGGAATGTACAAATGGACGGACGGACTTTTTGTTGGGATGGACTGAAGCATTGGCTAATTTTGGCTCTGGATTGTTTGGCCAAATCTCAAGGCACACATCAGCTCATATGTGGGTGTGTGTGTGTGTTGTTTGTCTAACATACACACACACACACACACACAGATATACACATAAACGCATTTTGCATAAATC
The DNA here is from genome assembly GCA_035042405.1 of Drosophila demipolita. Classification (NCBI taxonomy): domain Eukaryota; kingdom Metazoa; phylum Arthropoda; class Insecta; order Diptera; family Drosophilidae; genus Drosophila; species Drosophila demipolita. The sequence goes on from JAWNLI010000485.1 coordinate 8,459,124, forward strand.
AAACAAGCAAATCGGCATGTAAACAACAATTTTTGGCCATTCAATTGAATTTCCAGTTAGAGAAATGAAACTGAAACCACCGGGCCACATTGGGCGCAAAAGGCGGCTGGCCCCAAATGGCTGGCCCACAGGAGCTAACGGTACAATCTGTACAATTTTCAAGCTGGCACGGCACACGTACAACAGCCACAACAACAACAACAACAACAACAACAAGGACACACACGCACACTCAATTATTTGCTAAAAGCTTATGTAAACGCCTTCGTGTCAAGGGATTTTATTAACTGTTTCTTTTTGGCCCAGCCCTCTAGCTAAGCCCAGGCCAAATTTCAAACTAGCACACCTACACCACACACACACACACACACTCACCCACTTACACATACATGCGCATAATGCCAGTTGAAAATTTGCACACAAATCGCTCCGCAGCTGAGAAGCTTCCTAGATAAAAATCGCAAGCGCAAAAAAAGAAAATAAAAATAAAAAATAAATAAATAAAATAAGCAAAAAAAAAACTGAAAAGAACGAAAAGAAAAAGAATTCAATACAAAGAAATTGAAAAATGCTACAAAATGAATCAAAGTGAAAAACGAATGTACGAAAAGCGAAACACAGCAGCCAAAGAAAAGTGAGTGTGTGTGTGTGAGTGTGTGTGTGTGTGTGTGTGTGTGTGTGTGCCTAACGAGCAAATCGTGTTCAATAAATATTTGCCAGTCAGCCAGAGAGTTAGACAGAGATATGCAGAGCGGCAGAGATAAGGAACGAAAGAGTGCGACTTGACAAGACTAAGAGACAGAGACAGAGATGGAGATGGAGATGCAGATGGAGACAGAGATAGAGATGGAGATGGAGATGGAGATAGAGATGAAGAGATTGGAGGCATGTTGGGCATGTTGGCCATGCGGGCAGGTGTGCAGTTGGGCGCTATGCAGGATAGCGAATCCAAATTCCACACTCCCTGGCCAAAAGTGTCCGACAGCTGCTTGGGTCAATACAGCAGTGTTCTGTTGGTCGACGGGGGGGGAGGGACGGGTGCGGCAGTCGGATTCCAAGTGTATCTGCATCTGCATCCTGGGTACGTAGCATGCTATTCGCAACGTATGAAATATTCATTCATTTACAACTCCCATCAGAGAATTGACTCATGTGCGGCTGCTCGCTGCCCGCCGTTCGCCGTTCGCCACCCGCTGCTCCCTCCCCCACACCCCACGCTGGCCCCTTTCCTCCTGCTAGCTGCTTGGCAAGTCGCGATTCAAACTCAATTTATGAGCGTCCTGTGTGTGCTTTAATAGTTCGCAGTTGAATTAATTGACTGCAGCTGCGCCGAGCCGAGCCAGTTGAGGGATGTGTGTGTGTGTGTGTGTTGGGGGGGAGGAGCTTTGACTGTGGATAACGCATATATTTACCATAGATCTCTCACTTACCATTAAAATAATTTAATCAAATTGTTGTTTACCCAACCTCGCACAAGCTGAAAGGCAAACTTTCAATAAAAGCATCTCTCCTCTTCTCCTCCTCTTCCCTTATCCCCCCCCCCCTTATCTATATACATATTGTTCGATTCTGTGTATGAAGTGCATAAATTTTAATCAATTGTTTACTTACTTTTAGCCTCTTCTACTACTTATTTTTATCCAATCTTTTTTACTGCACTCAACTTGAGAATTGTTTGGCACTTTTGGCTGCTGGCAAAAATGTTATAAATGTGGGCAAATGATTTTGGTAACAAGAACTAAAGAACTAAATTTGGCCAAGAGAATATTTTTCTGAGAGTAGAGTTACTGAATAAATCTGAGTATTACAGAGTTTTTATATAGCAAATAGAAATAGTTAGAAGTGAATACAAAAAACTCTTTCGCACATGTGAATTTTTTAATGAAATTTTTTTTATGATTGTATTTTCTATATAATTTCAAGTGTTAAATAATATTTCAATAATTTCGTAACAGACCTCAATAAATATTTGAACTTAACACATACGAACAAAGATCAAAGTTTTTAACAAACATAGATTTATTTGAAATATATAATTAATATATATTTTCAAATGTTAAATAATATTTCAATAATTTCGTAACAGCTAAAAAAGCCTCAATAAATATTTAAATTTAACACATACGATCAAAGATGAAAGTTTTGAATAAATATGAATTTAATTGATATTTATATAAGTTAAATAACTGTATCTTTTCTTAGATTCAAAGCCTGTGGCCAACTTTAACATTAATGACTTTTGGTCAGCAAAGCAGCAGTTTTACCCTATCAAAAAGGGAAAAACATACATCAAATGGAGAAGGAGAACCTTTGTAGAAAATCAAATTTGTCCCCAGGGCAGCTCCTGCTCCCACTGTGCATAGTATATCTTAATAGATGATACACAAGGAGTTAGCTATTGTTGTTGTTGTTGTTGTTGTTGCTTTAGATAAAAGCTGCCATTATTGATACCACATACTAACAGAATAGAAAGAGCCAAGTAATAACATTCAGTCTCCTTTGGCTTTTTGGCTTCTTAGGCAGGAGTATTTTGGGGTTCCGTTCAGTTTTTTTTTGGTCTTTTGTTTTGCAACAGTCAGTGGCAAATGCAGCATCAGTGGAACCACATAGCGAATGAAGCCAAATAGTTGATTGTAACGAAGGCAGATTAAAACTTATGCACACACTGAAAGCATAAAAGTCTCGCTATCTCTTTCTCTCTCTCTCTCTCTCTGTCTCTGTCTCTTTCTATATATATATATATATATATGGCTGACTGGGCTGTTGGCATAATGTGAGCTATGTTAGTTTTATGGTAGACACCAAATGGGTTAGTGCCAGCAGCTAGCCACTAACACCAGCACCAACAACAACAACAGCAACAACAACAACAACAACAATGGTTTGACAATAAAAAGTGTAACTAACCGCTGCTGCTGGCTGGAGGGGGAAGAGGAGCGCATTGTGAATGCTTTATGAGCCTTAGGAGTGCCATAATTTTCACTTAATAATCCGTTGAGTAGCTGGCCGTGATTTGTGGCCCAAGCAGGCGAGCGCACCACCAGTAAATGTAATGAGCTGTGCATGGGCAGGGGGTGCGCGGGGGTTGCGAGGGGGGGGTTACGAAGCCATGACAAAACAATTTCAAAGTTTTTGTCGAAAACATAATGTGTTCCTAATTTTATTTGTCGCCAATTTGGAGCCCCACACACACCCACAACCACACACTGATCCGCCTCCAGCAGCTAACCAAACCATACATAAATTTATAGTGCGCGGTTCGGGGAAAAATTAAAAAAAAAAAACACACCTGAGCCGGAAAGTATGCAACATTAGGTGTAAGCTCCAACGTTTTGAATACATATTGAAGCCGCTGCCGGAAAGTATGCCAAAATAATAATAATGCACACACAGCAATAGCAGCAGCAGCTGCTATAAAGCAGCAGCAACAACAACAACAGCAACAACAACAACTTTATTTAATGACCAAAATGCACATGAAATTGCGCGCGTAAACTAATTACGCCGGATAAAGTTAACAATGGCTGCGTTGGAGGCCCGTCCCGTCGTGTGCCTTTAAAGGGTTTAACTGCCAGCAGTTTTTGTGGCCGGAACACAAGCTCAACAGCAACAGCTACTGCTGCTTGTGTGTGCGTGTGTGTGTGTGTGTGTGTGATCAGTGACACTGCTTGCTCCTCTGAGTCCTGTGAGCTGTGCCAGTCCTGCTGTGGCCACAAGCCGTTTGCCAGCATTACCGGCATTTACAATATTTATTTTAATATTTCAGGCTTTTTTTTGGCAGCGCAGCCAAAACACTGACTGAACCCCCAACACGCCCCCCCCCCCCCCACCAAGAACAACCCCTTTTCTTGTTGCTTTTTTTTTATTTATTTCTCTTCTATTTTTTTGTTGCTGCTCAGCGGCATATTCTGTGTGTTATTGTGCCAAATTGTTTATGAAAAATTGCGTATGACGACGACAACAAGAAGCGTAGCCGATGCCGATGGCGTCGCTGTTGGCGCATAAATCAAGCTGCCTTGGCTGAGGATTTGGGCCAGAGTCGCCTCGGTGAGGTCGGACTTGGTAATTACAATGTAGCCGCCTGTGAATTTAACGATCCGGGCCGCAACAGTGCCAACAACAGTAACAACAACAACAACAACAACAGCAGTCGCCAACAAGCAAATGCGGAAACACAACAATTTTAACAGCGTCATAGTCGGAAACAACCCCCCCTCCCCCCTTCCAACAGACCCCTTCCCAGCTTACGCTGCTGCTGCTGCAGAAGGGTTGCCTGCTCCTGCTGTTTCTGCTAGCCCAGGGTCAGTTAGCCTGGTCAGTTGGCTGGTCAGATTGGCTGACTGCTTGGTCAGACAGTCAGTGCGTGTTGTATGAGTGCGGGGGGTGGTGAGGGGCAGGCAGCATGTTTGAACAAAAGTGTGAGCCAAGTGGAAAATAACATTTAAAAATGCCATAACAATAACTAACAAAGACACCAAAAGCAAATGGCAATTGCAAATGGGCCACCAGCCGGCTCCCTTAACTGGCCGACGAGCTGTTAGCCAAGCTGGAAGCTGGAAGCTGCTAGCTGCTGGCCCAACGGCTTGTCTGTGTGGGCCTGGCCGGCAGAAATTAAATGGCGCGAGAAAATTGCACGGTCAGTGCGGAGTCTGAGTGGAAGGCGGGTTTACATAATTGCCAAGCGAAAAGGAACAAGATGAGGAGCCAAAGATAGAAAGACAGTCCGACAGTCGGACAGACGGGCAGCCGGACAAAGTGATGTTAAGGCAGAACACACAATCAGACTTTGTGGACTGGCATTCGCCTAGCATACCTTAGTCAAAAATAGAACAAAAATTCGAATTAAATTGGACTTTTAAAAGTAGTCTTAGCTCCATCAAATTTTAAACATATGATATAAAAACAGGCTTTAAATAAAAACAAAAAATTAATTTCCCTGCAATCCATCTAAACAAGTTTAAATATTAAGTCTTAAAAATCTCAATTGTTTTTTTATATTTCAATTGGCTTAAAAGCTTTAAGATTTTAGGCTAATATTTATAAATCCCACAAGTGAGATCAAAGTACTTCAATTTTCTTATAAAAAAAAGCATCAATGAAATTTGCTTAAATCCAAAAAATTCGTTCTTTTAAATACACCAAATTAATATTCTTAAAACTAAAAGTTTTCTTATTTTATAACATAGAAATATGCAAGTCATGCTATAATTTTAATAATTTTATAATAAAACATTTAGTTAGCCATTTCGAAACTATTTACTACTTAAATCTTAAATCTGTTTTAGTTAGTTTTCATTTATAATTGGTGTTGACTAAGTTAAACTTGATTTACAATTAGCACAAAAAAACACACACTTTAATGCTATATATGTATTATAGACAGATGGACAGATTTATGGTTAGATTGATGGAGAGAGTCCTAGGGTTGAGGCCACTCAGCAGTTGTGGCACTTGACTAGCCCCACCTCGTCGCAATTCATGCATTTGAGTGCCACAAACTCGGCCGTGAAGTGATTGCGATGCACCGACTTCTTTGAGCCGTTGCACGAGGGGCAGGGCAGTAGGCGATACCCTCCGCAGGTCTGGCAGGTGTAGTTGCTGGCTATCGATTTGTAGGGCTTCAACAGTTGTCGCAGCTCCCCCGACTCATTCATCCGTTCCACAGCATCGGCATCGCCAATATGCTGACCCTCCACATACAGCTGGGGCACGCGTATCTGTGAGGATTGCATACGTTGCCGCATCTCCGCCTGGTACTCCACGCTCATGAAGACATCCCGCTCCTCGAATTTCACCAGCAGGGTGCGCAGAATCTGTTTCACATTGGCACATTTCGTGTAGGTGTCCCGTATGACGCCCATGCTGGTCGTATATAGCACCACCTTGCCCATATCTTTCTCCATGTAGCACTGCAAATGGCAACAAGAAGAAGAAGAAAAAGAAGTGGCAAAATGAATAAAAAAAGATTAGAGCAGTAGTTCCAGTTCTTCAGCTTCTGGCTATGTCTGTGTTGGTGTCGGTTTTGGTGTTTCTGGAAAAGCAGGTCACCAAAAATATATATATAAAAAAAAAAGCTCGAATTTGGCACAGAAATTGGCCACAGCGCTTAGATTTGAGTTAGCCACACAACGGTCTTGATGACCATGAATGAAGAACAAATTAGTTTTGAAAACTTGGATAAACATAAGACAATTCCATGTCCAAATATAATGCACACAATGCAGCGACATTTTCCGCTTTCAACTAGAGAGAGAGGGAGAGAAATCTCTCCGGATTACAGAACTGACCAAAAAAATGCAATCAACTTTTGGAATGTGTTAACACAACTTTGAAAGACTTGGCTTTGCCTAACTGTTTCTTATGGTATTTATTTATATATGTATGTATGAATTTATATGTATGTAAGTATGTGGAGTGAGTGCAAGCTGTTGGGTTCATTAGCTCTTTGGCGCTATCCATTCGCATCTCACGTAACCAAACGACGCTGCATGTCACTCAAAATCATATTAATCAAATCAATTAAGCAATAATGGAAAAACTGCTAGCCAATTGACAGCACAACACACACAACAAACACACACAACATAAACACACAATGGAAATGCGACAGTTTCCCGACAAGTGTATTTTGTATTTATCAGATGGCTTATTTTGTAAGGCCGTCGCTGCCGAACCGGTTCGGGTTCACTCATTTCATTTGACAATTAACATTTCCGTTAGTTGGCCAACTTTGGTGCTGTCTGCTTTGGCTAATGAACTGTTTTTCCAAGCAGCCAACCACACTGGTATCAATGAACTGAGCAAGTGCAACCACTGCCACCAGTCCGTCCTGGAATGGCTTGGGATACTCAAAATAAGACTATAACCCCCCTTTCCCCCCCCCCCTTCTTCAATGAAACCGGTGTAACGAGAATTTGCGCTCAGCCAATGCATTTGAATTGAAGATTAAACCGTTAGATGTGGTCTAACTTGATATAACTCAAGATCACCACGCTGGCTGATGGACACCAAAATTATAGATCAGTGACCGAATATCAATTACCATTTAGGCTCCGGAGTCGTTGCACGAGTTGTCTTTTTCTATCGAATAATCGATTGCTGGCAAACTGGTCTCATTTTTAATAATTAGTATTCCACTAAGCCCACAACTCCTATTTAAATTATCATTTTTGGACTCTTAACTACAAGTTTATATTATACATAAAAAAAACACATATTTTTATAAAATTTACCATAGTCAGTTATAGTTGTAAAAACACAATAATATTACTCATTACTCATTTTCAATAATTAATACTCTACTAAGTCTAACTGACTCTTAACTACAAGATTATATTATACATTTCTTAAAAAAAAACACATATTTCCTATGAAATTTACTATAGTCATTTTATAGTCGAAAAACACAATAAATAATACTCATTACTAATAATTAATACTCCACTAAGCCTACAACTCCTATTTATATTATCATTTTTTGGGCTCTTAACTACAAGATTATACCAAACATTTCTATAAAAAAACACATATTTCTTTTGGAATTTACTATAGTCGAAAATAGTCGAAAAAACACAATAATATTATGTATTTTCGTTACTAATAATTAATACTCCACTAAGCCTACAACTCCTATTTATATTATAATTTTTTGGACTCTTAACTACAAGTATATAATATACATTTCTATAAAAAAAAAACACATATTTTATGTGGAATTTACCCTAGCCATTTTATAGTCGAAAAAACACACTAATATTATGTATTTTCGAGAGATTTGTGTTACAAATGGTATTTACAGCCCATTAGTAGACACACAATCTAAAACAATTTTTGCTTTTCAAATAGTCAAATTTTACATAATTTATTATAAAATATACATTTTTTTTTCTCCATCGAACGGTTAATTTGGGTTTTCGTGTGGCATTTAAAATAACTGTCACACGCTCATCGCTATCTTAACTGCATCATCAGCTTGAGCGGCGTGAAAAATATATTTTTAATTTAAGACGTGAATTGTGAACAAATAAATTGCAAACACATACAAAAATGTTTTAAAAGCCTCCAAACAACAAGCCAAAAAAGACAAAAAAAAAAAAAAAAATCAGAAAAAAAAACCAAACTGCGGTCAAAATGAAAGTAAACTTTTGCAGTGTCGCAGTGAATGTCGCCGGTTTTTCCAATTGCATTTAAACAATTGTCCCCAGTGAAAACTCACAAAATGATGTATCCCAACTAACCCCCCTCCCCCCATCCCCTACACCATTCCCCCCTCAGTCTAGTTGAACCCAATAAACGCTGCTGTTCAACTTTATTTGTGAGTTGTGATTTTGGTGTTGCCAAAAAAAATAAAAGCAATTAACACATATGCTTTGCATGGCTAACCTTGCTGCAACAGCAACAAATTTTTTTCATATTTTTGTATATGTGTTTTGTTATGGTTTTTGACATGTTGCAGCAGCAGCAGCAGCAGCAGCGGCAACAAGAGGCGAAGACGCAGCAGCCGCAGTCGGAGCAGTGGCAGTGGCAGCAGTCGCAGCTGCATGAATTGGTAAAAAGAGAAAGCAGGTCACTTGTATGGCCAACAAGCAACAACCACAACAACAACAACAACAACAAGGAACAGTTCGAGTCAGTTCGAGTGATTGGCAATCGAAGAGTTGAGCAACAAACAACAAACAACAACAACAACAACAACAAACAGTTTGGAGATACGAGGCTAATGCCAATGCTGACAGCAGTCTATTTATGTGTGTTGTTGTTGTCAGACCAGTTGTGTGTGTGTGATGTTGTTGTTGTTGTTGTTGTTGTTGCTACCTTCTCGAAGGTGACAAACTGAAGGCAACACATCTTGATTGTGCATGCTTTGTGTTTGCTTTTTTTTTATAGTGTATCTTAACCAACAATTTGGCTGGCATCGTCCACACATTTTGCTCTAATTGAGGCTTAAAGCAATGCTGTCAGCATCGCAGCATAAATCAAAAGGGCTGCCAATAACAAATCTTCGAGATTCCAGTCAAAATAAAAGAAAAGAAACAATGAAAAAAAAAAAACTTTTCACTTTCGATTCAGTGCTGTTTGCTGCTCTGCTCTGCCATACATATTTAAGCCAAGTGTAGACCAAAACACACATAAGCCAACACACACCGACTGCATTGTAATTAGCCGCATCTCAGTTTTGTGATTGTTATGCAAATGCTGGACGCATTTTTGTTGGCCTCCAGCTCCAGTTGGAGGCTTCTATCGACTTGGCTCATTTGCATTTGTGCCGCTATATATATTGCCATAAAAACATTTCTTTTCTTTCGGCATTTGGCTAATTTATGCTGATCTTAAGAGCAGTCTGCTCGAAACATTCCATCAAATCCATCAGCAGGCCCAAAAGTCAAGCTCTATAAATTTGAAAGTGAAATGCAGTAGCCACAAACTGAAAACAATTAAAATGATTTTAAATCTTCGCATTAATATGGATAAAGGGAAATTTTCTTCGCGTCTTCTTTGTGTTTGCAACTTGACTAACTCAATAATAAAAATAACAATAAAACATTTAAGCAGCCCTCAAAATAATTATATTCAAATAGTTATTACTGAGAAGCGGAAATATGCATTGAAACCTGATTTTTCTGCTCGATAAAATCTAGATTACTGTTTGCGGATGGCTCTGATAAATTTAGTGTTAAAAATGAACTTGTTTTAAAAGATTTTGAATTTACTGTTTTACTAAAAAAAATACTTTTCATTATAAATTCAAATATTGGAGCAATCAAAAATAGATTTATGCATGTGTATAACAGAATACATTAACATTAACACTGAATAGAAAAATCCATTAACTCAATTTACGATATTAGTATTTAAATATTTATTTTAATTATTTATGCTAAAACTACAAGTATTCAATTTGTGTGCTACTTTTGAGCTTAAGGTTTAAGTTTCTTAAGTGCACTTTTTACGTCCGGCAAATGGCATCCGTGTATAAATATAATAAAGACATTTGTCTAATTAGATTTACGATCATTTAAATTGAGATCTGAGCACACGCCTCATAGGAAATCGTTGACAATTTTAAATAACTTTTGCCTGACTTTCTATGATTAATCTTGTGATATTGTGGCTCTTTCAGCTCTTTCAGCTCTTGCTAACTGCACAAACTCGGGCTGTGTGGCAATGGTAGCACTCAACGGCTAAAGCTAAGCCATTCATTTATCTATCCGCGACTCGGGAAGCAAAAAAAGAAAATCAAAAATAAATAAGAAGAAAAAAAACTGCAAAAAGCACAAAGCACAAGAAAAATAAAACCGCTGCCCCAAAGTTGCAAAGAGTGGCACAACCGATATTTAAATAAGCCAAAGCCAAGCGCCAGCTGAAGCGGCGACAAAATAAGCCACTTAACGGTATTCATTATATATGAGACTGCTGTAATTGCACACGCTCGCACACACACACACACACACACACACGTACACACACAGAGAGGAGAAAAGACTTTTGCAGACTCTCGCAGCTCATTAGATTACCAGCCAAATGAGCGGAGTAAATCAACAGGCGGCAATACATAAATACCAAATGTGAAAGATACATATTGAAAAGCAACAACAACAACAGCAACAACAACAGAAACAACATAAGCAACAACTACAAAAAATATAGCAATTGTTTGGCAGCACTTTCTCCCATGGAGCGTGCAGTCAATGGTAAACAATTTGCCAAGATGCGCATCGAGATTGCATAACTTTTTGGCCAACAAGTGACTCAATGAAAGGCGCCAGGCACAAATATTTGTGTAGAAAAAAAATCCCAACAGGGCCGTGGGAAACTTGTGGTTCCTGGCTTTTTTTTAAAGGAATTTTCATATCAAGATGCAATTATTTTTTAATTCGAATTATGTCAGTAGTCGATTTTAGCTGATTGAAAACTGACTCCTCAGAATTATGCAACATTTATGAATTAAGCAAATCAATTTTGAAAGGATTCTCTGTACTCTTCAGATTTGTGCAACAAAAACTGATTTATGCCTGCTGCAGATGCGAATAGGTATTCAGTGGATATGATAACCCGTTTTTTTGGCAAGTGTACTTGGCTGAGTTGTCTTACCTTGGCATTTGGCTGCTGTTGCAGCTGCAAGAATGTGGCTATTCCATTGCGCACACGATTCTTGACACCGCGAACGGTGCCCTTGGCGGAGCGTATGGTGGATTGTGTGGAGCTGGCATTGCTTCTCACATCCCTGTAGCCGGCAAAGACGTCGTGCTGCTCCCCATCATCGTTCACCGTTAGATGCGGCTCCTCGCCATGCCGCGCAAAGCTCCGAAAGTTCTCGTGCTCGTTGATGTGAAAGCTGTAATATTGATCATCGGCATATTTGTAGTTGCTGCTGCGGCTGCTGCAACAATTGCTGTTGCCGTTGCCGTTTCTGTTGTTGTTGCTGTTGCTGTTGTCGTTGTCAATGCTGTTGCCGTTGCTTGTCTGTGTCTGTGTTGCTGTCGTGTCTGGTGATGGTGGCGGATCCTCACCGGTTTGCACAAAGTTGGCCCGCTGCACCGCCGCGCGCAGCTCCTCAATGCTTGCCTCGTTGAGCGAGAGCCGTTGCGTTGTTGCATGCAACTCGGCTTCGACGTCGCCATCGTCAGGCTTGTCCTTGACCTCTGTGGCGCTGCTGCTGAACTGCACCACATATTCCACACTGCGTCTGTCGCGTATATCCCGCAGCAGTGAGTCCGGCAAAAGGGCGCCCAGCGAGCGCAGCGATTTGTGGCGCTGCCTCAAATGACCGCTTGGCTTGGCCGCCGCTTGACGCACATACTCCGTGCTGCTGCAGTTGAGGGAGTCGCTATTGAGTGAGGACGGCTCACTTTCCTCGCTGTCATCCGTTAGCGTGAGTGCGGCCTGTACCGGACCGCTATTGCTCTCCAGATCGCTGCCATTGCCACTGTCTGCCGTCTCGCAGTGTGTGGCATATTTGTGATACTGTTGCATGTAGCAGTTTGCCGGACTGTCTGCCACGGCTACAGCTGGCAAAGCGGGCGTGCTTGCCTTTTGCACAACCATGCTTAACACTTTTGTAATTTTATTAATTTTATTTATTTATTTTTTCTTTTTTTTTTTTGTGGCTTGAACACGCACTTTAACTGTTTGAATAGATCTGAAGTCGGAGTAATTTGTGGTGTTCACTGACTTTCTGAGGGACGTTGCACCCGCTCTCGCATGTCTTTCTGCTTCAGCTCGTGTCGTTAGACTGCGTTGCGCTTTTTCCAAGTGGACCTAACAAAGCTGCCCCAACAACGATCCACTCCACAAAGCAGCCAAAGCCGCCAAGCAACTTAACCAGCCAAGCAAACGCTTTTTGATCGACGCTCTCTTTTCTCATCTCCAACGCTATGTCTCCCCCCCTCTCTCTCTCTCTCCCTCCCTCTCTTTCTATCTTTCTCTCACTTTTCACCTAGTTATGCGACTTTATTCAGCGCTCCGAGATTCAGCAAAAGACGCTGACTGCTTTCTTTTCGAGGGAAGCCGAGAGTTTAAAAAGAGAGCGAGAAAAATCGGTAGACTTCCATTAGCTGTGCATTATTAAATTTTAGCAATTTAACCATTTTCAAATTGGCCATCATTAGCAGTAAGTTCTAGCGACTGCGAAGACCAGTTGCCAAGATCGGCACCAAATCTTGCCAACTGATTATGTCAAAAACAATTCGACCATGGTTCTAAATGCGGCTCTGCTAAGAATAGCAAATGGCAAAAGCCATTTGCCAATTGCCAGTTTTGCTAATGGCTAAAGATTGTAACTGTTCTTTGCGCCAGACACAGTGCTTGATGGTGATTTTCCAGATTACGAATTCGATAATTGTGGAGAGTTGGCCGGATTTGCTTTGGTCTTCTGCTCATTTTTCAGCTAAGTTGCACGTTTAAATAAATAAGCAAATAAATTATGAATTCGTAGAACATCAACACGAACTCTAACCAAAAAATTGTGTTGCCAAATTTATGTTAAAAATTGATTTCGAACATTTGTTTGGTTTTTCTTAAAGTGTTCGTTTTTATTTTTATTTTTGATTTCAGTTATTTTGGAAAGTCTTTAACAAATTTATTCTTATAAAGTGTAGTCCAAAGTCAAATTGATTACAATTTGTGCAGCACAAACAAAATGTTGTTTTTATTGTTTTTATTTTTTTTTTTTTATATTTTTTTAATAGATCTTTCGAACCCATGCTGATTTAATACAAAATTTCCGATTAATCTTGCATGCTTGTCTTCGATGCAAACTAGTATCTCAATTTTGGTGGTTGATTTCTGCTGCAGGTGATTGCAAACCAGCTTTAACTGAGGTATTACCAAATTAATCGTTGTCATGGACACCAAAAAACCAAAAAAAAAAATAAATAATTAAATAAAGCAATGCTGACTTTAAATAAATAACTTCCACATTCATGATTAAGTGGCGAATTTCTTTCATGTCTTTTGGCTAATAATAAATTAGATTTTTATTATATTATTTGTACAATTTACGAACATGTGTTTAATTCCGCTGGCAACGTTGAGCGTTTTACCTTCTTCTGGGCAACTACTTAAAGACAGCTCTGATAATCGCCAGATTAAAGATTTATATCAACTGGCTGAGGAGCAGGCGAGAATTCGGCATTTTCCGTGTCTGAATGAACTGATATGAACTGAATATGTGTGAGTCATTTATCGGCCGGATATTGAAGAATTTTCACTGCCGACTGCACAAAATTCATTCAGAGTTGCAAAAAAAAAAAAAAGGAAAAATGAAAAACAACATCAGCTTAAATTCCGACAGTTGTGCAACATCTGCTCAACATTATTGATGCGACATGCTGCAGCAACAGCAGCAGTCATCGAGGGGCACAGAAGCTTAAGTTTTGGGCTTATTTGTGGGTGAGATAAGCAATTTTACGAAATGCACAATTATCAGTTTATGGCATAAAGCGGAAAAGATATTCATACACTTCACTCATTGTGAACTTTGGTAACCGCATCACAATCGATGCAAATGCCAAGCTTGGCCACAAACTGCCAAGACTTGGTCTTATCTCGAATCTGTTAGCGTGGCCAAAATCACACAAAAATCACGTAGCAAGCAAGTCTCGATAAGAGATTCTGGTGTCGGCAGCACCACATCAAATCACATCTAATTGACTAAATGACAACTTCTATCAATTACATGAATTTTGATGATTTCATAGGATAAGCGATTTCAATTTTTCAGGTGATCTCGATTTGAAGTAAAATGGTTTTCATAGAAAACTCTGTCATTAAAAAATATTTGAGCATTTTTAAGAAATGACTAATTATATTCTTCAATGATTTAAAGTAGAGCAAGGTAAAAAAATATATAAATAAATATATTGAATAAAAAAATTAAATTAACTGTTTGCTAGAAATTTGTTGTAAATACTTAATTAATTAATTGATTTTTATCATTTGAATATATTTTTTGATTTAGTAAAAATTTGATGATGAAAATATAAATAAATATATTAAAATAGGGCGAGTTAAAAAAAAAACAATATAAATAAAAATATTTTATATAAAATAAAAATTAAAAAAAAATTAAAAATAATTAATTGATTTTTTGCATTTTAACATATATTTTTATTTGGTATAAATTTGATGATAAAAATATAAATAAATATATTAAAATAGAGCAAGCTAAATAAAACAAAATACAAATAAATATATTAAATATATAATAATAATAAACTATTTGCTAGAAATATGTTGTAAATACTTAATTGATTTTTAGCATTTAGAAATATTTTTTTACTTAGTAAAAATATGTTTTCAGATTTTATTTTATTTATTTTAAAATACCCCAACGACTACAATTATCTTATTATTTTTTTTTATAAAATCTTACATTAGTTTTTAATTTTTAGCTGCTTATTGTTATTAAAGGTGAAAGTGTTTTTTTTTCATGATTCGAAATTAGAAATTTGACAGTATTTGAAATATTGCATTAATGAAATCGCGGTTGGCCTAACAAGCCCATTTTTGGTATCTTTGGGCAACTTGAATACTCCAACTCCAAATAGAGAATTCGATTGAAATTGTACTTTTTTTTTTAGTTCGTGCAGAATTACAAAACGCTTAGTTATCTGTGTGCATCGGTGAATAATTGTGTGAATGGCGATGCGATGGATGAGATAATCACGTGTTGACAACAAAGTATTCTGAGATTTTGATTGTAGCTTTATCAGTGAGATTTGGTCACGATTCAGTATAAAAGACACAATTCCATATTGAGTTTCATTTAGTTTGCGAATTGCGATTGAAGATGACAGAGTTTGGCATACAACTGGGCTGCCTGGTGGCGCTGCTAATCCCAACTATTGCGATCGCCGTGGATACCCAAGCGGTGCTCTGTGCCAATGATAACACACCAGCTTGTGCGAGGATGCGGGGGGAGTATGTGGTATTCAAGAATGAGTGCGATTTGCGAAAGGCGCAACGTGACAATCTAATGGGAAGTCCTTTGTGTAAGTCCAACTGAGATCAACCTGTGAGTTATCCTTGTAGTAATAATCATTAATTGCTCCTCCTCCAGTTGATGTCGCTTTGCATTATTGTCTGCCCAACTGTGATTTTGTGTGCGATGCAAACTTTCAGCCAATTTGCGGCGTCAATGTTGATTCGGAAGTACGGAAGACATTCAGGAATCGTTGTGAAATGATGCGCACCTCGTGCTTCAGACGCTCCGAATGGCTGGTGTACAAGTGGGGCATGTGTCCGCGTGCCCCAAACCAGCTGCCCCCCAAGCAGCCGGCGTCGCACACTCTGCTCGTGGGCAAGCGGAAGCGTCGTCGCCACATTCCCTGCACCAGTGTCTATCGTCCCGTGTGTGCCACCTATGCCGGCGTCAAGTCCACCTTCTCCAATGAGTGTCTGGTCAAGGCGGAGAACATACGAACTGGCAGAAGTAAGTAGAATTGACTTGTTGCACGGCAACCAAGCTAACACTTCATCTGTGGCAGATTGGCGCTTCGTTTCGGAGGGTCTCTGTGGGGAGGATAGCATCAAAATGAAGCACACTCGCAAATTGAAGCCCAAAATGAAGCCAAAGGTCGAAACGGAGCGCAGCAAGCGCAGCGACAAACTGGAACAGCTGAAAGATTTTGAGATATCCGAGGATGCGGTGGAAATCTTTGCGCCATCCAAATTTCTCACCCAATTTATCAGCAACACGGGCACCATAGAGAAAAGCTACTCGCTGCCAGCACGGAAACCCCAACCAAGCCAATCCCAACTGCAGACCCAATCCCAGCCAAAGGCCAGGCGTATCCATGACAGCCAGGCACAAAGAGGGGTTAAGCACTGCGTATTCAGTAATCAGCCAGTTTGCGGCAGTTTCAATGGCGAGATGCGCACTTTTGTCCATGTGTGCGCTCTGATGGAGCACAGCCAGGCGGTGGGCAATGGTAAGCATTGAGGCATTATGGCTCTGGCGGGCAGTAATTAAATCGTGATACCCTCTCTTCCATTTCCCAGCTTGGACCATTCTGTATGAGGGCAGCTGTCGTCGCTGCGATAAGCCCTGCCCCACTGTATATAGTCCGATTTGTGCCAGTCGCAACGGCATTAGCTATACAATTGTGAATGAATGCTATTTGCAACGTGTGCGTTGCAAGGATCCCAATAGCGGTAAAATCAATTTTTCATTTTCGAAATGAAATTCAGATTTTATTTGGTTTTTTTCTTTATGTTAGACTGGAAGATCTTGCACAACGGTGATTGCGCCCCAAGCACCGATGGGGTTGCCCGGAGTATTCCTGCGCCCAGTTCGAAGTCATCGTTCGATGCACTCCGATCACTCATTGCAGGCAAATACATAGGCAGCAACTCGACTTACTCAGCCCCAACAACTACTCCAAAGCCAAGATTACCAAATAAAATGAGATTTCCACTGAAAACAGATCCGCATATGTTCAGGAAACCAATGCCATCTCCCAAGGATCTAAGCGATCGCAAGGTACGCAAAGTTGATCCAGCCACGTTGCGTGGATACAACACAGATCGGTGGATGCAACCCAATAAGTTGGCAGCCTGGCAGTCCAAGCTGGGTCAGCAGAGCAATCTGGACTTTTCCATGGGTCAGTTCAATCAGCGACCAAATGTGAAGAAGACACAAAGTGACAAATATTCACCATATTATTGGCCACAAAATCCAACCACGCCCACACACTTTTTGGCCACAACCGTAGCGCCGACAACAACAACAACAACATCAAAAAGTAGTCCAGCTCCAACGAATATTCTTCAGGGCTTCTCTGAAGCAGATGTTATCAATTTCGAATTAAATTCAGCAAGTGAACTTTTTGGCGAAATCGAAGCCAATTCAGAAATTTTGCTTTTGCTAGACACAACCAGCAAAGCGGCAAACACAGTTGCAACAACCACAGAGGCAACCACAGCTGATACAACAGAGGAGTCAACAACAACAACAACGATGCGTCCACCCACAACAACAACATCAACAACAAAGTCAACATCAACAACCATAAATCCGATCATCTCTGAACAAACCAATTCTGATATAGAACTAGCAGAATCCACATCCAATAATATTCTTGATGTTAACACTATTGAATTGCTTGATCAAATCCCTGCGGCAACAACCACATCTAGCGCCAGATCAACCACAACAAACTTGGACTACAACTCAGATGAGCCGTTGGCGCATCAAAGTGGGCAAACCTCGATTTATGGCTTCGATAAGAATTCGCTGATAATGCGATTATTGCGCTCCAGAAGTGGTAAAAATATGGTTTTTTAGTTTTTTAGTTTTTTCGTTGTTTTATTTATTTATTTATCGTAGGTTAGTAATTTATTTTTATATGGAGTCAGTGATATGAGTGCTCTGTATTATTTAATGTTATTAAATGTTGTAAGCTTATTGTAATTTTCCAAATAAATGTACTTTTTACAAATTGGCTATCAATTGTATCGGCCATCTATGGCACATTATTTATGGTTTGTGCATGCACTTAGGTAAGTTATTTCAGCAACCTGACTTCAGACTAAACCAAACTTAACGACTGTACTATAAAAATACTACACACTTAACGACATTTCCGTTACGCCACCTATGGCAGATTTTCTGGTTGTTGTACAGACTAAATCAAATGGTAGTCGCGTTTACTTACCTTCCACACTTAACGAAATTGGATTTGCGCCATCTATGGCTCATCAATATATATAGCTGTTGTACAAACCAACTCGGCAAATTCAAGAAATGCACCAAACTTTTCGGCGAGAAAAAACCAAATTGCTCCACATTGTTCGACGATTTAGCCTAGCCATGACTAAAACCATAAAATGATTACTTTTGAGTCTAAAAACTTTTTTAATAATAAAATAAAGGATATCATAATATATTTGAAAAAGTTAATAGCTTTAAGATATCTTAAGTAAAATGTGCATAAGTATATTATTGCGTGTAGATTATGAAAAGCCTGTAATGAAATAATTAATATGAATGAAAAGATTTATAACGACTTGATGGTGCTCAGAATTAGTTAAAGTTTTTCATTCTTTATTAGATATGTAAAATAAATAGACCTTATTCATAATCTGATGCTTTGAACCTAATATCAAATATTTAAAATGAATAATAGTGAACAAAATTTAAAGCCACCGATTCTTATCTGTCTGATTATAGGGATATGCCACAATTGCAATCTATTAATATTTTAAGTATTCTTTTACTTGAATTATATTTATATTTTTTTGGCAAGTTAAAATTACGCTGTATATTCAATTGATGCCTCTGAGTTCCTCGACTAAGTTGATTGCAAAAATATATTTGATTAACTTATTATATCTAGGTTAATGCGATTGAATTGTATCATTAAAATCGACTGCATAAAGCAATTTGGTTTATTTTTATACTGCGCTTCATTTGCATTCAACTTAAGAGTGAAAATATTTATGTGTAAAAATGGTAGATTGTTATGAATATAAAAAATACTTGAATTAATCGTCAATTTGCGCATTACTGACCGATTTTAATTGCTAGTGAATAGTGAAATGAAAAAAAAGTATTTAACAAAAAACAAATTTGAAATGCTGCTTGAAGGCGATAAATTTTTTGTTTTTATTGGCAAAAACTATCGTTAACGGAAACAGTAATTGTCAACCCCCCGCACTTGGACACTTACCCCCCATCGAGCAAGCCAATACATTACAGTGGTTGCTCCGGTTCCTCTTTTGGCTCGCTTCAATCCGAAAATCCTCCACTCGACTTTAATTTGTTTAATTATTCAGTCGGGTCGACATGGCATCTGTGGCTCGTAAAAGTAGCATTTTGGGTAGTCATAGTTGTCCACTCCAGCTGCCAGCTGCCAGCTCCAGCTCCAGCTCCATCTCCAGCTGACTCGGCAAATGCTCACAACTTTGCGTGTGGCATTGTAATTTGTATTTTGGTTATGCCAGCCAGTCAGACAACCAGCCGATGCTTTGATTTGGAGGCAATTGTTGTTTTGACCAAGCTGCGAGACGACTAAAAATAGAGATTAGGCAATTGTTGTTAAACTTTCTTTCTTTGCTCCTCTTTGTTGGGCAGAGCCTTCAAGTTCTGCCGAGTGCCTATCAATCAAGTCTATCGATTACCTCATGTGCCATAAAGACACTGACTAATTAATTAGACGGCTGTGAACGCGACTTGTTATAGGCCAAACAACAAGATATGCATAGCATAAAGGAAAACAATGTTAAAAAAAAATAAATAACATCCAATTGATACTTTCACTGGTCAATAATGCAACAGTGCAACATTACAATTGCAACAGCAGCATCAGCAGCAAAAAATGCGAACAACAACAACTTTCGCGTTGCATGCACTTGCAAGAAGCAACTATAATTAAGGCGATCAAAAATCTATAATACTCAAGCGGCGAGCAGCTTGTTTCAGAAATTGCCACAATTCGAAGCACACTTTTCGCACAAATATGAAAATAACACGCGCAAAACTGAAATTTAAGCTGAAAATGCAGCTGAGCAGAGCGCGAACTGGAGTTGGAGCTGGAGCAGAAGCTGGAGGATTTAGTGTGTTGTGTTGCACTGGTAGATGATGGCCTAATCTCATTTAACTGCATTCGCACTAGTTCTGATTGCTATCATTTACAAGAGACAAACGACAGGAGACAAATGACAAGAGACGCAACCACAACTGGTTCATTTTGTTGGCAGTTTTGCCTTACGGGATTCACTTTCGTTGGTGTTTTTCTGTTTTTCTGTTTTGCGAGTTTTGTGGCTTTTGCTTTCAGTCACACGCGGTGGCAAGGCGCTTGAGCGGCTCATAATTCCGAGCGGGGAGTGTGTTGCACATTTGCAACGTTCAATGATCGCCGCACAAGAGAAAAATACAAAAAAAAAAAAAAAAACTCGATTCGACTCTCTGGCGACTCTCAATTTGACCCAGAAAGCGACGCATCGACTTTGACTTTGACTTCATTGCTTTACTCACAATTCCGGTGCATGCTGCATGCTGCATGAGAATTAGATGTGGATGTCGATGTGGATGTGGATGTTGGTCTGGCTTGTTAGCCGGCGCATGCCGCATGCCGCATGCCGCATGCCGCATGCCGCATGCCACATGCAGCTGCTGCCGATTGCTTTATAATAAAAGGAGTACACGGTCGCCTTCAGTTTCCATTTGTGTTTCACTCGGCCAGCTGAGCGGTGGTCTTCAGCTCTCGGAAAAAGTGTCGCCTCTAAATAAGATCAACCAAGACAATGTCACTCTGGCGTTGGAGTATAGCTGCCTATGTGGCACTGGTGTTGCTGCTGCTGCTCCACTACAGCAATGCACTGGATTCGATTTCATCCCCAACGGTGGCGCCACAACTGAATGTGGCATCGGGTCGGTCCAAAGGTGGCTCTCTGGTCTCCAACAGTGATGCGTATATTGCGCGCAATCAGCGCGAGTGCTTTGAGACGCGCAATCTGGTCTCCTGCATCAAGTACAAAGCCTCCAGGCTCATCTGGAAGTTGGCCACCAATGGCCTGGGCTTCTTTCCCAACGAGTACGAGCGGTCGCTGGGCGAGAAGACGCCACGTTGGTTGAGCTTGGTGCAGCTGGGTGAGCCGGCCGACGATATTGTGGTCTTCAACGATGCCAAGAGCCTGGCAGGTGAGTGAGTCTCATGTTACCTGGACACTGGTCGAAGAAGCGCGAAGATTAAATGATTTTGTGATTGCTGCCGCTAAAATGGGAAAGTAGCAATTAGCAGCTGCATTTATGCATCGCATGGCCAAGATCAAGCTCAAGCTCAAGCACAAGCTCGATCTCGAGTGCGTAATTGATGGATGTAGATTGTTTTCACCATCAATTAGACTGGCAAATATTTAATGGTAGACAACCCAAAAACCCATATAGTTTTCCAAACACCTGCGGATGTTTATCGCGTATCTAATTAATTGAATTCAACGGAGAATTTTATTTGTATTTGAAATTTTATTTGGCATTAAAACAAACAACACTCTCAGTGATTTAAATGTTTTCTTATTTGCACTACTTAAATATATACATTTATTTTGTTGATTGCAGGAGACAGCGAATTGATGAACATCTACAAGTTTCTGCAACGAGCAGTCGAAACTTTTGGACGGAATCATGGAATCCAGCTGGCACTGCCCAAGGAAACGGGAGCCCGTATCATGGATGAGGCGGGTAAGTGGAATATATTGAAGAGTTACAAGAATGAGTAATAAGTATTGCTAGAAAATGTAGTAAGTAGACAACCAATAATTTAGATATATGTATATATATTTCTCGATCAGCATGGATAGCTGAGTTTCTATTTTATAGCTAATTTCCAATTTCTTGAGAGTTGTTTGGACTTTTTGAGTCACAGCAATCTGACGATCGTCGTTAAATATGTGATGGAAAATATAGCTATAGAGAAAAGCAAACATTAAAAACTGTAAAAAAATGAATACACTTTTATATCTTATTTATATTTCAATAGCTGAGTTTATATTTTATAGCAAATTCTTTCTTGAGAGTGTTTTGACTCTTTTAGCCACAGCAATCTGACAATCATCGTTAAATAAGTAAGAGAAAATATAATTATGGCTCAGACAAGAGCAAACTTGAAAAGCTGAAAAAAATGATGGCAATTTTAATTCTTAATTATATTTCAATAGCTGAATTTATATTTTAAAGCCAATTTTTTCTTGACAGTTTTTTTTAACTCTTTTAGTCACAGCAGTCTGACGATCATCGTTAAATAAGTAAGAGAAAATATAGTTATTTTTCTCAGAAGAGCAAACATCAAAAACTATGAAAATAAATTAAGTCACTTTTAGTTCCTAATTATATTTAAATTTTTTTTCGTTTACAGAGCCCCGTTTGAAGAGGAAGAAAAAATGGCTCGTCTTATTGCCGCTGATAATATTGATGAAAATAGCTCATTTAAAGATGACTCTGGTCACACTGCTGCTCGGCGTGCTGGGCATGAATGTGCTGCTGGTGGGCGGCACGGGCTGGCTGATCCACTATCTCAAATACAAGACAATGTGCAAGATTCATCCGCATTTGGTGCAATCGCATTCCCATGTCTACGACTCCGATCCCTCGGACTATTCGCAGTTCCTGGGCAGCAGCAGCTGGGCAGGAGGAGGCGGCGGCGGCTACTCGCCATCCAGTGTGCACGAGGTGAACGCCAATGGATATAGCAAGGATTGGGCGACGAGTAAGGCATACCATGGCTACAATCATTTGGACACAATTAGTAAGCGAATACAGTGAAGCTTGACGGAGAACGAATCGTGCCAGGTCCTAGTGAAATTATGATCAACCTTTGTGTTTTTTACTGTTCTTATTTATACACACTCTTTGTTTAAGTTTATAATTTACATAACTAATAGCAATAAATTGAAATATTCGCTACAGTTGCAAAATGATTTTGGTGCGAGGGGAGTGCGAGGGGAGTGCGTCATTTGCCCTCTTTTCATTTGTTTACTTGCCCCTTATCAGTGGCAAAGCTTTTGTTTACAGAACAATTGCCAGAAAAAAATAATATTAAAAAAAGAGACGTCTCTAATTGTTTGGCCAGCGAACTACGCACAAAATACGGGCAAAACCCAAAACCAATATACATATTTATTTGTGTTTATATTATTTGTATTTTGTATACATATGAAAATTCTGGCCAACTGTGTGGCCAACTAGCTGGCCAACTAGCTAGACTGCCTCAACGCTATCTCTGTGTCTACATATGTTAATGATTTAGTTGCGCAAATATGATTTAGAAGGTGTTGCTCCCACTGATTGAACAACCTCCTCTATCTATCAACTATCTATCCATCCAACTGGCGCTGTTTGCATCTATTTATGGCCAGCCATCAAATGTGGCACAGTTAAGCGCCTGACACACATTGGAGGCCGGGCAGGCTACGTGTCAAACGTGCTTAATGATCCAATTCAGCCGTTACATTTATGGCCACAACTGTTACCAGGGCCAAGAAAATTCTGCTCGCATACCAAAATATATAAACACATATTAAAAGTCATAGATTCTCGATTATTGTGTAGAAAACGAATTAATAAACATGAGCAAAATCAAAGTTTTAATATCAAGTTTTTCAAGATTAAGATACATGAATAACATTAGTTTTTTTTCTTAACTTATCTGCTGTCTAGTCTAATAAATCGAATTTAATAAGCATTTTAGCTATATTTGTAACTAAATGCAATAATTATTATTTTGAATAGAGTGCAATGAACAACCTAAACAAGCTGATAAAAAGCAGACAGCTCTGTTTCTGGCAGTCAATTTAGATATTTGATTAAAATAATTATTTACAGATAAAAAAAAACTGACAAATCTCATATTAAGTAGACTATAGTCCTGATCTTGTCGCAGTCTGAAAGCGTCAGCTGAATCTGTCTGTACCTTTTCGGCCTTATCCATAAACTATATTTATCAAAATGGATGAATCTGACTTGCCCGCTTGGCTAACTATGGATTATATGCAGTCCAAGCTGCGGGTCTTCCACAAGGATACCCAGCTGAATGTGACCAGGTTGTGGGCAAATGCCGCAACGGGCAAGGATGAGAATTATGTGGGTGTTGTGACACGAATTCACGTGGAGTTCGAGCAAGCAGGCGGCGGTGGTGCAGTGGTGCAGCGCACATATCTGCTGAAGGAATGTTGTCCAGAAGATGCTCAGCAGGCTTGCGTGTTTACCGAATATGGTATCTACCGTGAGATCGACATGAACGAGTTCGTGCTGCCAAAAATGACGCAGCTGCTCAGAGATTTGGGCATCAGGGTATTTGCATGCGGCTGCCATTTGCGCCGATTGCCAGCATTATGCTGCTCGAGGATCTATATCCACTGGTGTACAAAAATGCTGATCGTGTCAAACAGTTGGATATGGAACACACTATGGTTACTCTGGAAATGCTTGCCAAGTTCCATGCGACTGCTTTGATCCTCGAGCAACGGCATCCGGAGCTGCTTGCCAATGGATTTGATAAATCTTTTTTTGGTTATGCCCTGATTTTTACGAGTCTCTTTCGAGGACTGATCCGTTCTGTCGAAACGCAGCCCAAACTCAATGAACTCTACCACGACAATTTTGGAGAATCTAATGGAGCATGCTGCACGATCCTTCGATGTGATTGATGGCGATTTCTGTACACTAATCCACGGTGACTGCTGGACCACAAACATCATGTTTCAGTACGCGATGCGATGGGCAAGCCCATCCAGGTGGTGCCCATTGACTTCCAGCACCCAGCACTCGCACCTCACCCCTTGTCGATTTGCATTACTTCTTCAGCACTTCTCTGCAGGACGATGTTCTGGCCAAGGAAACAAATCTAGTGCAACATTACTATTATGCCCTGAAACGGATTTTAAGTCGGTTCGAGTTTAAGGCTCTAGTTTTCCAACCACTTATGATATACTCGGGTAACTGTGTTCCCGACTTTTGTAAGTTGTATCAGGATACGCCAGAAGCATTGAGTTTTCTGGATTCCATATAGGAGTGTGACAGAGCATTGTGGAGCAAATGCTATCCAAATTCAATGCCAAAGGATTGCTAGACGAACAGTAAAGTTAATAATTGAAACGATTTTTTTATCTTTGTTTAAGAAATAATATTGTTAATAAATAAGCTTAAAAGAATTTATGTGAATATATTTTTTTTTTTTGCTAGACGAACACTAATGTTGATATTTGCAACGATTTTTATTAATCTTTGTTTAGGAAATAATAATATTAATTAAAATAATTTATGCGAACTAAGCTAAACTTATACTAAAATCAAAATAATAATCCAATAACTCAGCTGAATTAGTAGTCAACATTTTCTGATTTTAATTTAATTTAGTAAAATTTTTACTTACGTTTTTTTTTTTAAATAAAGAAAATTATCGTATTAAATTATATTTTCACTTGTTTACTGACACAATTGCCTCAATGTGTCTGCAAACTTCTGACAGCTTTTTATTTGGGGGGTAGCTTTAGCCCCCTAACACGGCATTGATAAGAAAGCTTCGCACAGCTGTTGGCCCAAAACAAAGTCGAAAAGCATTTGGCGATGGTTTTTGGTCGGTGTGCGCGGTCCGTTCAGTTGCAACTTCGGGCTCACGCAGCGTATACGCAACGAGGAGCTGCATTGCGGTCCCTAGGACAGGCCACTAAACTCTGTATAAAAGTTGGAGCTATTGGCTAAAACCCAACAGATGGTCGCCGGCTGTTCACGTGTCCAGTTATCACGATCTCGAAATCGCAAACAAAGCGATATTAAAATTGAAAAAACTGGTGAAAATAATTTTTCAAAATCGCAAAAATACATAACTAAATAATATAAATAAAAATATATAAAATATATATTTGAAATGGGGAAATATGTTCATAAAAATTCTTGTGCGGCTCAGTGAAAATCAAAAGGTAAAAATCCAAAACGTGTGCGGAAAATGTGTTGTGTTTGTTTTTGTATACGTCGCCATTAAAATTTCGAAGGTGAAAGATTTCCAGTGAAGGCCCAAAGTTCTATGCGGATATTTGCCAATAATATGCCGGACGACGGATTCCTGTAGTTTTGAATTTCGTATGTGTATTCGAATTTGTATTCGTATTCGAATTTGTATTCGTATTCGTTCTGAGCAAGTGCGAAGTGGAAACTGTGAATCAGACTTAATGCGAAGCGAAGTGTTCGCCAGACAGCAACGTCATCATTATTCTTTGTAACTATTCCATTCTCGACGCACAAGTGGCGGAGAGTGCGCTGAAATAAAAGAGTAAATCTTCAAAGGAAGTTGTAACTCAACTGGAATTAAAACGACTGGCAAAAATTGCATGTTGAGTGCTTCAAGAAAAATAAAGTATGTTTTCTTGCTTTTGAAGAGGAAATTTGGCCAAGTGCTGGAAACAGATTTTTTGCCAGTGAGTGAAAAGCATCAAAAACACAAACCAAATAATTCCATAAATTTCACAATTAATGTGTGTTTGTACAGTTGCATTAAACAATGAATATTTATGCTATCTTTCCCTGAACTCAAAAATCAATCAAAAAATTTATTATTGCTGTGCATTAAATTTTGCAAATCAGCTCGAAAGTGGATCAGAATTGATTCGAAAGTGGTTTATTTGTGAAACTTAATTATGTGCTTGAGATTTTCGAGTGTCGTCCGATTTTCAATTTACGAGAAATTAATTTAATTGATTTCTAAATATTTTAATTTTATTGAAAATGGAAGTGCCTTCTAATTCAAAAGCAATTATCCACTTTCGAAGTTTGATTTATCAAAATCAATAAAATTAATAATGAAACATTTTTAAAGAAAACGTGATGGCAAAATAGAGCAGCTGCTTTGGGTGAATCCTAGTTTTTTTTTTTAACAGAAAAGTAGAAGTAAATCTGACACTTATTGGAGTTAAAATTGCTATTTGAATGCGAACACATTCAGCTGTCTTTGACATAAAGGAATTTATATTAAACGAAGTTAAAGACATTCAAATTGACATTTTACTACATATTATATGAGCATAGTGTATAAAGTGAAATTCATTTTACTAAATTCAATTATTTAAATGAAGTATATAAAGCAAGAGTGTAAAATATTCAAAAAATAATAATTTAATTCTAGTTGTTGTCAACTGATTTCTATCAATAAAGTACCGATTTTAAAATCAGCTTTTTACGCATTTATAAATAAATTCCGCGGTTCGAATGACAATTTATTGAACGTGAATTTATATATGTTTTTTGTGTTATGTTTTAGCTACCTAGGAAAATCCATAACTCAAAGAAATTTCTCTGCGAGTCTCTTTGTCTGAAGTCCGTTTTTATTTGCCAAAGAGGAAATGCGTGGTTTTAATTGGAATTGTTTGTAGTTACGTTAAACGCGTCATAAGTGCCATTTTGTGTATTGCACATATATTGTTATACGGATTGAGGACAAAGGCCAAAAAACAAGAAAGGCCACGCCAAGAACAATACAAGTAAATAGGATATTCCTACGCCTGTAATTCATGTTGCAAGCTGGCAACGAAGGCAAACAGAGAACATAAGCACCAAAAGTAAATACAAATAGTTAAATACACGGATAAATATAGAAGACAAAAGGAAGCCAAAATAAAAGCTGGAAATCAGGGAGCTGCCCATCTACGGAGGGGAGGGTGCTTGGTAAGTTTAATTGCAATATAAACAAGAAGCCATTGAAAAGTATGTCATTTCAAAATGAAATTACGTTTGGCATTCAACTTTCTTTATAAAACAAAAGTTTCGATTTGCTTTCTAATTTAATTGCTTAGGTGATAGGGCATCCCAGCAGAGACTGCCATATGGCATTTAACATTTATAGAGAATCCTCTTTCTATTTTAATTTGCTGAGATTGTCAGAAATATCAGCATGGAAACACTCAAGCAAACTGCTGCTGACAATTCACTTACTTCCCGCTCAGTAGTTAAGTTAAAGTTAATGAACTTATTGTAAGAAATACAAAAACAAAATACAAAAAATGGTTTTTTATGCTCGATTTGTCATATACAATATTTCTGGAATGTGCAATCAATTGAAATATTTTAAACACATTTTAACGAACGGCAACCCTTTTTTTTTTGGTTCTTTTGTTTCTATCAAATCAGGATTGGAATCATCAAACTGTGACCAAAATCCAATTTGTCAATTCCCATCATTTGACCAGCCTGTGGCTAAAAATCCAATTAATTCGATGACGGAAAAAACATTCATTTTGTGATTGAAGCGCATTTTTTACAATCTCAGCTGAAACGTTTACCATAAATATATAATAAAAAATATATATATTTCTAATGCTCCGACAACATGAAAAAATGTGTTTTTAAATTCATTCAACATTAAAACATTTTTCATAAGCTTAGATTTTTAAGCCCAGCCGTTTTTTTTTTTATGTCATTGCAATAGAAGTTGGATGGAAATGAACTGAATAAAAAAGGTTTTGTAGCATCAACAACACCACAAAAATAACTCAAATAAATCAACAAAGTAGCCGAGCCAAAAATGGGGCATCTGAAAAGATAAATGGGTTAAAGCTATTTAGAAAAGATTAAATTTTTTTTTGGCTATTTAAAATCTTGATCACGCGAGAAAATGTGAAATTTGTGTTTGGTGTTTCGGTTTAAATGCAAATAAAGCGACCTACGCTCTGAGAGAGGAAGATGATTTGGAGCTAAAATTGACAGTTTGAAAATTATTCAAATTCATGACAAGTTTTATGAACTTGAGACTATTTTACATAATTTTCTTGACGCCAACTTTATAAAGAAATCATTTGGCATACAGCATACAGATAAGATGGCAACAAAGCTAGCAAGCTAAGATAAATTTAGCCAACATGATAAATTTAGATACATTTTGCCAACATACTCAAAGTATTTTCAAAGGCATGAAAACTCAATTTGTAAATTGAAATGCTGGTTTCAAAGTTTCACGAGTCCAACTAAAAAACTGTGATTGGTTCTGCGAACAACAATTGATAAAAGTTTTTCTATCATGTACATTATAGTTATCTACATATATAAATTTATATATATATTTATATATACATATATAGGCTTTATGTTTTTTCTATTTTCAACTATGTTGCAAAGTTACAATTTTCTTAAGTGGTAAACAACAAATTCAACTTTAGCCTGCAACTTTTGTATGCATTTGGCTTCGCACTGGGACTGTCTAAAATAAATATGCACAACTTGTGCTGTTCTTCAAATGAGCAGCGATTACGGTTTGGGCCTTATTCACTCCAGAGGAACGGATTGCCCTTACCAGAGTCAGCTGCTGCTGCTGAGAATCGACCATCTTGATTTATAGGCAACACATTAATCGAAGCAAGAGCCGATTGTGCAGCATACTTTGGGGATGCTGAAAAATAATGTGATTCCTGTGCGAAACTCCAACTTACACTTTTCTCTCTTTATTGACATTGATAAGTCAGCAAGCAGCTGCTGCATAAAATTGTACGAATATCTTAACGAATTCTCCTCATTAATAACGTGACTACAAGTCCAACAGTTATTGTTGTTGGTTACGGCCCCATTTACGTATACGCAATTTGTAAAATAATTAAAAACAATTCTGCTTCCTCTTTTTATTCAACGACCTGGCAACGCCCCGGAAAACTCTCATACTTCAGATGTTAAAATTCTGAATGTTCATCTGAAAAATGACTAAGAGGCCAGACTTAATTTCAACATTTACATAACGCATAATTTTAATGTAGCTCCAGAAACACTATTCAATTACGATTTTCTCAATATGAGCTTATTAAAATATCCCAATTATTTGCAGCATTTGCTCATTTTAATTGTCCTCATTTTGTGCATATTTAAACATGTTATTAGACAAAAGTTTTAAGTCAAAAAATGAACAACATGTTGAAATAGTCAGCGAGGGTATTAAAACTTTCTTTGTTTCCTATTATTTTTCTTTATGTTTTATGCATTAATTATAAAAAGAAAAAATATTTTGTGTCTTCTTCGTGTTTTCTGAAGGCACAAAGTTTTTTAATTAAAACATGTTTGCTCTTAAGTAAGTTCGCTATATAAACAGGTGTAGTTCTTTAAAAGATAACCCGGAGAGGCAGAGCGTATAAAAATTGTTATGTGAAGCAGCATGTGATAAGCAAGGCGAAAAGGCCAAAAGCGCCATTTTGCATAGTTTTTAAAAATAATCCTTTGACTTGATGTACTTGTGAGAAGATAAAGTTTTATGGCGCTTTTCGAGCCAGCACCTTAGCTTATGGCGCTAAAACTGGCAAACGTGTCAAAGTGCAATAGACAGTAAACATTTTTTGGTACAAGCCAGCGGCTGGCACAACATTTATTTATCACCATAGTTTTTGGCTGTTTATTTTGATGGTATTTTTAGTCAAATTCATAGGTCCTGGTTGAACAGGTGGCGTGTGCACTTAAAGCACGCATGTGAAATACGAGACAAACACGCAATGGCCATGAAACCATTTTTTTCCCCCTTTTTTGGTTAAGCCGTTTAAGCCTTTCCCTTTTGGGTTTATTGCAGAAACGAAGATATTTGGCACAGATACATTTATTGAGGTGAACAATTTCTTACCTTTTGGTTTTACCTTCTGATAACTAGCGCTTACAAATTTTTGTTTCCCTAAATTCTTGACATAAATTCTTGCAATATATGTTACATTTTAACCTCTACAAATTTGGTGAACCCTTTAGTTCGTTTTTTCAAATTTTTTTAAATATTAAATTTATTAAGTACGTGTTATTTTTAGCTTTAATTTTTATTTTTAAAAATTGTATCTTCAAATAAATAAAATAAATAAATACAAAAATTAATATATTAATTAATAATATATAATATATAATAATAATATATAAATT
This sequence comes from Drosophila demipolita, assembly GCA_035042405.1. Taxonomy (NCBI): domain Eukaryota; kingdom Metazoa; phylum Arthropoda; class Insecta; order Diptera; family Drosophilidae; genus Drosophila; species Drosophila demipolita. The sequence continues at coordinate 8,489,986 of JAWNLI010000485.1, forward strand.
AATATTTTCTCGACAGGTAATCGTTATGAATCACACTGAATTTGGATCCTTACAGTCGAATTTCGACAGCTCAGTTGAGATATTCAAAGCCATCGCCAGGAATAGTAATTTTGATTTGGTTGGCGAGCGACGGCATCTGGTTAATTATGCTCAATTAAATGCACTGACTGATCTCAATGCGAACAATACCAATAGGGGCAACTACAACAACAGTCACATCAGCAACAACAACAACAACAACAATAACAGCAACAACATGACAATACAGCTGTTAAATAGCACACATATTAATGTGAGCAACATCATTGTCTCCGCCGATTTGGACCCGGTGCTAATGGACCAGTATCAGCACAATCGGGCCATCGAGAGTCCCTGGTATCACTTGTTAATCGCAATGTACAGCATACTAATTGTATTCGGAGCCATTGGCAACATAATGGTGGTCATCGCTGTGCTGCGCAAGCCACTGATGCGAACGGCACGGAACCTCTTTATCCTTAATCTGGCCATATCGGGTGAGTTGTCCAGATGGTTGGTTGGCATTTGTTGCTGGTTGGCTTCTCTAATGACGGCCATTCGCAGACCTGCTCTTGTGCCTTGTGACGATGCCGTTAACTCTTATGGAAATCCTTTCCAAATTCTGGCCATACGGCTCTTGTGCCAGCCTGTGCAAAATGATTGCCACGCTGCAGGCTCTCAGCATTTTTGTGTCGACGATATCCATTACAGCTATCGCCTTCGACAGATATCAGGTTAGTACTAATTCAAATTTAACAACAACAACAACAAACATTTAATTATTATGTGAAAGTCGATTAACTTTTTACTGTTTTCAATCAAAATTGAGTAGCACAAAATAAAATGACTCGACGAAATGGTGTGAAAGCTTTAGTGACATGAAATTTCCGATTTCTGTCTGGTAAATAACAAGACAAATAACCAGCTCGTAAAAATTTCATAAGTCAATTAGTTTTTACAGATTAGATAATAAACTTGAATTTGGTTGCACTTTTTGAGTATTATAAAAATAAAATAATTTAATCAATATAAGAAAATTTCTACTCTGCTCGCATGATATAAATGTAATTTAAATAATTGCTCAAAATATTTTGAAAAAAAGCAAGCCAGAAATTAAATATGGAACTTGACAAAGAATTATTGCTATAAGTTAAAGACAAAAAACATTTTAATTTCATAGCTATAGATTTTTCGGGATTGTTATTTTTTTTAAACTAAATTACCAAACTAAATATGTTTGATATCCAAGTAGGTTGCTATAAATATGGAAATATTTAAAATATTTGCTTTTTAGACCATTACATTTTTAAAACTATTAATTTCTTTGAGATTTTTAAGGCTTAGAAACTTTATTGCAGGAAACGAGAGTGTTGCTTTTCTTTATTTGTATATTTATTTTAATAGGAGTACTAAAACTTGACTTTATTACGAAAATTCTCTATTCATGCCCAAACCAGGTTATTGTTTATCCCACGCGGGACAGTCTGCAGTTTGTGGGAGCCGTCACAATTTTGGCCTTCATTTGGATACTTGCCCTGATCCTGGCCTCTCCACTGTTCATCTACAAGCAGCTGATCAATATGGATATGCCGGCAGTGTTGCAGGATATTGGTGTGCCCAATCGGATATCATATTGTATTGAGGATTGGCCGCTAAGCGATGGACGTTTCTATTACTCGATCTTCTCGCTGTGCGTGCAGTATCTGGTGCCCATATTGATTGTGTCGGTGGCCTACTTTGGGATCTACAACAAGCTGAAGAGTCGGATCACCGTCGTCACTGTGCAGAGCTCGTCGCAGCGGAAGGTGGAGCGGGGCAGGCGGATGAAGCGAACGAATCGATTGCTAATAAGTATTGCGATCATCTTTGGGGTGTCGTGGCTGCCGCTCAACTTTTTCAATCTGTATGCCGATCTGCAACATCCGTCGGCGGTGACGCAGAGAATGCTTGTGGCATATGCCATTTGCCACATGATTGGCATGAGTTCGGCCTGCTCGAATCCGCTGCTCTATGGATGGCTCAACGATAACTTCCGTAAAGAATTTCAAGAAATCTTGTGTCGTTGCTCTGATTCCACTAATGTTGCTCTCCATGGTCACACGACAGGCAGCAACGTCCAAGCAGCGGCATCGCGTCATCGGCGACACAAACCCAACGCCCATCTGTCCAAGGGTGACCTGCAGCTCTTGGGCAACCCGAGCTGTGCCACGGATGGTGATTGCATCGGTGGTGTTAGCATTGCGGCCACTGAGTTCAATACGCTACACGCGGCAAATGGAAACCGCAGCTGCATTACGGAATCGGTGGCACTCACCGAGAATCCAATGCCCACAGAGATGACCACGCTGGTGCCGCGGTAAAGCCAAATCCTACTAACCCCTCTACAATCTCTGTGCATAGCCCCCCTCAATGTGTCCCTTTCTCAATGTTGTCATACATATTTCTACTATCTGCAATAAATACATCTCTCCAGTCCAGGCAGTCGCTGGGGAATTTAAATAGGATTTGCATGCCTCAAATGGCGGCAAGGTTACAAAATCGACATAAAATGCATGCATATTATTTCCATTTTTCAAGTCGAAAATAAAAACAGAGTGAATTTTATTTGTTGATTTTCGTTTTCAATTCGAAGTGGAATTTATTAAGTATTGAAGAAAAATCAGTATTTCAATATCTATGCACATTTTACAGTTTGCAACAATACTAAAAATTGGCAATTTGCAAGCTCAAATGAAACCCACTTTTCCCATATGCCCAATCTGTACTTGAAGTTTATGGATGGCAAAGGAGCAGATGTCGCAGCAAAAACAATTTATTTTAAAATTACATTTTTATTTAAGAATTTTACGAATATGGAGTATAAATTACACTGTTGACTGATTGAAAGCAAAGCTGAGTTATATTTAAGTCTAGACAGATTAATTATGTGTAATCCCGGGATGACAGCTCACTTGATGTATCTGATGATACTGTGTCTATTATAATTAAAATTAAAATTATAATTATAATTATTAGCCATTATTTATACATGTAGGCTAAGTTTCATCAAGTACTGCGATTTAATTGAATGAGCCCTTCAATTAAATTTCGGCTAATTGATAACCCCACAATTCAATAAAAATATTAATATATATGTATATATATATATATGTAAATATGTTTTCAATAGATGTCGCACTTTGTTCCTTAACTTCCATATAAATACATACATTAAATACATTACTAATTCATGTTCCCCTGAGGCAGCATTGAACTGCTCTTCTGTAAGCATTACAAATATAAATTCACATTTGTTTGGGCGTGCTCAAATACGAATAAATACCATATGAATAAATGTTTAAATAAATATTTGAAATGTTTTACTTGACTGCAACTGCAAAGCCGGGTAAGTGGATGAACTCAACATTAAGTTATTGAACCAAACTGAAATATAGTTTAATAAATATTTAGTGGAATACATTTTGCGTGTTTTCCATTTGGATGCTTAGAATTTAATTTTCAACCTTGGCTTGACATCTTGATGGCAATGGTTCAGTGCCAAATTACCATTTCATTACAGTACCTACTCTTATTTTGTCATATATATAATAATATATATAGTCATTTGATATGCACAACGTTCAGCTGGTAACCTGGAGACACCTGGAGGCACACCTGCTCCACCTTTGGCATCCATTGCTGCCCTTTAAAGACGCCGTTGTTGCCCTGGCAGAAACTTGATTTACGCCCAGAAAGCAATGAGCTATTATATTATGGGGGGAAATGTGAAGCACTTTGATAAGTATAAATGCGACTAAGGATTGCTGCGTATGGAGGATGTTATGTGGCAACATCCTGTAAAGTAATGCCGTTTGGGTAACAACTGGTTTTATGTTGCCACCGGCATTTCCGCTGTTCTATTTTAAGACCACTTGTTAAATTGTGTGTGTGTGTGTGTGTGGGTGTGTATAAATGTGTTTCTTAATAAAGCTATCGCTAAGCCGATGACGTACTAGAGAGGAACTCATCAATCACAATCACTTCAGCCCAAGCTGGTGGTTTCCAGCGTTTAAATTCGAATTTCACGACAATTGCGTTAATTTTAATTTCATTATTATGGTGATGCAAAGCGGCTTACCGCCCAGTGCGAAAGGTCATCATCATCATTATCGTCTGCACAACTTTGTCACTTGGACCAAAATACCCGTGCGACTTTAACCTGGCCAACGACACGCACCAAAAACACTATTAAAAATAAGGTGAGAGCTTCCCACATCAGCACATGAAATTTAATTACATACTTCTACCCTAAGTAAAAATAGCATGTGTTGGGTATTTTAATTAACGCATTTGCCTTATTTACTGTGTGTGCTTGTTTTCTTTGTGAAAGTGTTTGATTATTTGATTTTGTTTGCTATTCGGATGCCCCAGGCGTGGTCAACATGCTGGCTGTGATGTCAGCAACGAGATCTGTCACCAATATGCTAACAAAGATGTGAACACCAGAGAGCCCCCTAAATGGAAAGTGGATAGAAACATCAAGAAATGTTATTTAACTTATTGCTGAGGCAAATTGCGCAACACAAGACATTCTGAAAGTGCTGATCAAAATAATTGATTCAGAAATAAAAAAAAAAAAAACAAAAACTTGAAGATATTTGCACACAGAGAGTGACTGAACCATCATCGGCTGTGAGCGAGTGATTAGCATATTTATGAGTAAAAAGTGAAATTAATGAATAGACAATGTAATATGCACAGACACACTCACAAAAAAGGTTCGCAAATATTGACAAAAGTTTATGGCATTTGTGGCTAACTTCCACTTGGCCAACGATTGATTCGGCAAAGTGCGGAAGCGTTGATGCATACCAAAAGGTCGCAAATATTTTACAGCACACAATGAATCCTGGCCAGCCCCATCTCTGGGCTGGGCACACTTCAAAGGGGGCCAGTACTGATGTCAGTTACAATTAAGATGAGCTCTTTGAGTGCTTTCTTTGGCAGTTGTCAGCTATTTGGCTAATACACGCTAAGTGAATTTCTGGCACTTTCTCAACATTTGGCCAAGTTAAAAGCTGGGATTTCGTTTTCAATAGCACAAAATGTTCCCAAATCGTTTTCAAAACATTTCGCAGCAATTGTTGGGGGCCAAAGTATTGGGAACGGACGGTTATTGATTCTGCGGTTCCATAAACTAAAGTAACTTTCATTTCGTTTTGCTCTTTGATTTTTGTAGTATTGTGAATTATTGTGGTCATGATTGGAGGCCAGAAGGAGGACGCTCTTATTTCTGTTTCTGCTCGTTAAACACGGCTCAATGGCAACGTTTGTCACCAGAAATTAATAACAATGTGCCGGTTAGTTGGCCAATTCTAAGCAACGACTTTCTCATGCGTAAGCCGGCCAAAGAAACTAGTTTGTTAGCCATTCAATATATATATACACACCCCAATAAATTACCAAAGTGGGTGTCGAGTAAGTGAAACTTTGCTAACGTTTAAGACGAGTTTTATTTGTATTTATTTATAGCAAATATTCAGTTATATATATTTAAAATGCATATTTTCATTTAATTGAAATATATTAATATAAATTATAAATAAATAAATATTGAATTGATATTAAAAAAAAAAAAATAAGCATAAAGCATAAACAAAAAATATTAGATTAAGAATATGATGACAAATTTATGCTTAATCTATATATTTATTTTATATTTCTATTTTGAATATTAAACAAACTAGGCTAACAAGAAATAAGTTTTAATTAAACAAATATCGTTTAACTGCTCTAAATTATGGTCTCTGTGGGTTATCACAAAGCCAGAAGAGCTGCTAACTCAAATTACGCAGCTGACCTATTTTATTTGCCAGACTTCTGAGAACAAATTTTGGTTTAAAATTGCAATTTTAATTGCTTGCTGCAGTTTGACATTGAAAAGTGAGCTGGCTAATGACCATTTTGCTGTCTGACCCATCCTCTGAGCATAATATTAATTATTATCAAAATTGTTGTCATCAGCGAAGATAAGACGAATCTTGTCAGATTGATATTCCGGGCGTTAAACTGACAGCCAGTTCCGCACGGCGCTAATTAAGTCGCAGAGTAATTTTTTAAATTTTTTTTTATTTTTATTATTGTTATTTATTTGTTAGCCTTTGTAAAAGAGAAAACTGTGAACATTTAGTCGTTACTTTTGTCACTCAACTTACGACGTCAATGTCACGCAGCGTCATTGATAAAGAGCGCAATTATTATGCTCAGCCAAGACTGTGATGTGCCTCTCTACGTAAGCCATTACGTTACGTTGTGGTTACGGTGACGGTAACGGTGGCAAACTGGTTGATCGCACCCACCGTCGACTTCAGAGCCGTTGGCTTTCGCCCGCCAGTCCAAAACTTGGCGAGCTGAACGACGGTCGCAACTCGCTGACACGCTGGTAAAAGACAAGAAAAACATTACATTTCGACGCTCAAGAAATTTATGGAAATGAAAGCACAATTTAGATTCCGGCTATAAGATTGTCCCGCTCACAAATCGATGAAAATAAATGCCGAAAAACAAACTTAACAAATCGTTAGCCATGTGCTCAAAGTGTGCCTTTTGTGTGTTGGCTCCGAAGTGAAAACAGTTCGCAACAATTGCATTGACAGTGTGTCTCCGTGGGGTGATCAATTAGAGTAAATCTTAGTGAACGGGTTTTTTGTTTTTCGGTCGGTTAGCCTGTCGATTGTCTGGCCACAAGCACATTCAGTCGGTCAGTGCAAGCATTTCACCAACGCAAAAAAAAAAGAAGAAAAAATAAAAAACGATAAACCGATTTCAATACCAATTTTCGAAGGAGATAATCAAATAAAACGAAAGTTTCGGCTTGCAGACGAGCAACAATAATCGTAAAAAAAAAACGTGTTAAAAGGAATTTCGCATATGGTTCAAATCAAGCAGCACAACAAATGAATTAACAATAACGTGGCTCATGGGCATTATATAAGAAAGGTAAATGTCTGAAAAATTTAATCAAAATGCGCGCTACAATTTCATATTGAAAGTGAGTGTTGCTTTGTGTGTGTATTTTTGTCTGTGTGTGTGTGTGTGTATGTGTGTGCGCTGTGTGTTACGGCGTTGAAAACTAATTCGACAAAATAATTAATTGAGATTTTTCGCCGATTGAAGCTTAACATTAACAAATAAATTCACAAAAAAAGAGCCGCAACAAAACAAAAAACAATATCCAAAACCAATTGTTAACATTTCACTCTGTCCCTCTATACCCCTCTCTCTCGCACTCACTCTTTCTACTTCGCTCTCCCTCTCCCTTTCAATTGAAAGCATGCGAACGTTTGGACTTTATTCAGTTTATTTAAGACGTTGAAGATGCTTTTCGGTTTTTCGGTTTTTCGGTTATATAAGCAGTTAACAGCTGGCCTACCTCAATTTACAGTTTGGCAGAGAATTGAGCTCGATTTTTGAAATTCAGTTGACACTTTCTTTTTCAGAAATTGCTGTTGGTGTGCGTCATATGCGCCTACAAGAAAGCCGCTATTTATAGCCAATAAACATGTAGCCGCATTCGGGCAGTTGTGGGGGGGGGCTTCCTTGATTCGTTTTCGCCATCAATCAACTGCAACATGTTAAATGTTATTAATTTAACAGACTGCTGCACCTATGGCTATCATTAATGCCACCCTATTGATTACCGTAACGTTAAGCAGCTGTAACAAAACAACAACAAAAAAAAAAAAAACTGTCGCACTGTCCCACTGTCGCACTGTCGCCTTGGCCAGTGAGGCGTGTAAATGTGGTGAAATGTATCTTGAAGATCCATTGTAAAGTACTTGCTGACTGTTCGAGAAGCGGCCGCAGACATGCAGCGAACATACTTTCATTTTAGTTAACGTCCGCTGCAGATTTCCAACTCTCGCTTTGTGGAGGAGCCCGAGAAGAGCAACAGCAACGGATGAGCCGCAGAGGCAGTGGCAGTGGCAGAGGCAGCAACTTTCAAAGCTGGCAGCTGCCTCCAGTTTTTCGAGTGCAACATTCCGCAATCGCATCCGTCAAATGCAGCGCATATGAATACGCATATTTTGATGTGGCTGCCTCATATTACAATTTGTTGACGCTTAGTCAAGCCCGAGAGATGATGATGATGTGTGTGTGTGTGCGTGCCACAAGCGGTGGCAGTGTTGCAGATACACGCTCAAGGCTAATGCCCGTCTTCAAAACCAATTTAATGCCGAATTGAAATATGCGTGTGTGTGTGTGTGTGTGATGCTCCTCTGAGCATGGAATTGAATTGTCTGAGATTGTAATTTGATAAAAATTACCTCGCACATCGTGCGCAAAATCAACGTATACAAAACATATTGCATAATTTGTCAGCTCATTTAAAGCTAGACAATTTCATTTTGTTTCACAGCATAAACAATTTTTATGGATGACATTTAATGACCGCACACGCTGTCGATTTAACTTTCTAAAAACCAAAAGACACACAGCATCAAGTGGTATTTGGTCGAAACGAGCATTGATTGCAGTCAAAAGTTATTTTTTTTTTGGCCAAAACCAATATTCGCCGCACGCATACAAATAGCTCAATTTGATTGGCAGTCGGAATGGGAATGACGCCCCTAAAAAACAATCAGTGCTTAATGGCTCTCGTGCTGCAGGCCAAATTGGTAACTAATTGGCGAAAACAACATTTCACTTGGCGCACAGTGAAATTGCATTACACGCTAAAAACCAAAACCAAAAGCCCAACCAAAAAACAAGGGTCGACGTGCGCCGGAAATTGATATAAATTGACATTTAAGCATGGGCCAAGAATAGCAAAGGGCCCAAAAGGAGCTAAATGGGCCATGTCGAGTGCCACTCCTCTGTGGATGTATCCCTAATAGCCAATAATATAACATAATCAATACATTTTGGCTTTAGTATGAAAGCAACACTTGATTTTCAGCATTAATTCTATGTACTTGTCAATTTATTAATGACTTTTGAAACTAATAATACAGTATTATATATAATTGTTGTATAGGTAGCAGCTTAGATAAAATATAAAATAAGGCCATAAATCTTTCTTAAAACTTAAAGTCATATATAAAAACTTGGCTCATAGATTTGTGCATTAAAAAAATAACTATAGACAATTTAGTGCTGAATCAAAAAAAAAATAAACCCGATATAATTTTAATGTCTTGTGAGCTCGACCACGAGATACCCTGTGTGTGAAACACTTATAGTGTATAGTCAACACAATGATACTAAGTTTAGTATTAGACTGATCTGATCTTTATTTTATAAAAAAATCTTAAGCCTAAATACATATTTTACTTATCCAATGCAGCCTCTTCTAAGACGACCTCATTTTATGTTTTTTTGGACGACTCCATTTAGTGTTTTGTATACCTTTCGGATTTCTAAAAATAATTGATTCTTAGAGCCTCACATGTTCATACTTGAAAACCCATCAATTTCTAAATTTTTCATTCTACTTTCTAGTATGTACATATATTATTTATTGGGGGTCTCGTGCACTGCGACCTAATAGATCAATTGTGCCCCCTTCTGAACCTATAGCTCCTCCATCAATCCCTAGGATGCTGCATCTTTTCCTGGCAAGGGTGATGCATTTTGTTAGGATGTGAGTTGAAGACTCCTCCTCGATCTCACAAAACCTGCATTGACTGCTGCTACAGATACCCATTTTGGACAGCTGGCTTTTTAGTCTACAATTTCCTGTCAGTAGACCGACAAGTATCCTTAGCCTATTCCTGCCCATGGATATTACTTGCTCAAATCGTTTTGGCCTGTCGGAGTCCCGGTGCTTCCTCCCAGCTCCCCAGTCTCCTTTGTATTTCTTCGTTTCTGAGTTGCAGCCGTATGTATATATATATAGTTGACAATTAAATAAATTGAGGATTTTTTTTATCCCTTATCTGGTTGACAAACTTGTCTAGATGGCATCGACAATTAGTCATGACCAATATTTATATATTATGGGTTGGAGATGCTTCCTTTCACCTGTTATATACTTATGCACATCTGCATTACCAGTTTAAATGCAACATTTGTTGCTCTCCATATTTGAGCCAAACAGGATGAATTCAGTTTGGTTATATTTGGATGGCCAACAACTTTTCAAAACTGCATTTGGACAGTTTACTTAAGCATGTTCAGCAAACAAATAAGTTCTGGTTTATGGCAAGTGATTCTTAACTGGTGTGGTTGACAACTAACTGGTTGCAGTCAACCACAACTACAGTTGTTAACAGTTATATCACTGGCTAACAACTCTGGGGCATTTGTCGAGACAATTGCCCTGTGCAAAGTGCTGTTTATGACCGCATTTGACCGCAAACTTAATGCCATTTGTCAACTGGTTGTACAAAAACTAGATTCCATTGTTGTTGTTGTTGTTGTTGTTGTTGTGGCTTTGGCCAACTTTTGTGCTCTGTGACAGAGACAACGAGCGTGTCCCAAATGATGACCGCCAGCTTAACTTAAGCGGTCATCAACATTTGAGCCCAGTTGGCCCTTCGATGCGCTCTTACATAATTAAAATGATATTCATATGGAAAACTAAAGACGCGACTTTTGAACCAATGCCATCAATTTGAATTAGCGCTAGCTGAGCGACAGCCAGTCAGAGATTTGCAAAACTTGTGCAGTTTAATTAATAATATTTATATCAGACATGATAGCTAAAACTTAACTTTAGTAGTTAAATTGTTGATGAGATTAAACACTGCTGCTGCTGCTGCTGCTGCTGAACTGGAACAAAGTTTTTGGTTTCAAGTTTGGGGCGAGGCCTTATCAGGTCAGAATACTAGAGCATGAAGTCTGACGGAGCAAGAACTCAAAAGATGCAGTCTATCCAAGCAGACTACTCAGTACTCAGTACTCAGTACTCAGTACTCTGCCGCTGACCTACAGAAAGATGCAAACTTCGTGATAAAAACTCATTAGTTTTATTCTGTCTGCCGAGTTTGTGTTTCGTTTTAAAGTTTTCATTCAGACAGCCAATTTGCATACATACACCCACTGTGTTGGGTGCTCTGTGTGTGTGTGTGTGTGGGTGTGTGTGTGTGGCTGTGCACCACATAACCAAGCTCGTGCTTATGCCAACTTTTCTATAATTAAAGTTAAGAATGAAAAGCAGCTTAGTCAAACTAAATGTTGTGTTTTTGTATAATTGGCCTAAAACATTTGGACCAACTTGCAGCGCTGTGTGGCAAGTGGCAAGTGCCAATGATTAATGAATGCAGTATTGCACTAAACTACCGAAATATACATTCAGTAGTTTTATGGAAACTTAATTATCTTTGTATTTGTTAATTGGTGGAACAACTTGAAGCAAATTGCTGCAGGCAGCTCGTTGAAAATAATTTAGAGCATCTTGTGATTGCTGTGATTATTACATAATTTATGGAATTACCTCAATTAAATTGGCCACAATTTTGAACAATTATATTTTGACGTATATATTTAAGTGGGCTTTGTTAGACAAGCTAAGTTTTAGTGCTGTTATTATTTTTTTAAGATTCACAATTATTTTACTATAAAAAATGTGAAAAAAGCTTAATTTTAATTCGAAAACACTGATTATATTATTTGAAAATACTTAAAGAAGGTTTTAACTTAAAATTAAAAACACTGAATATATTATTTGCAAATACTTAACGAATGTTTTATGATAGGCTAAATATTTTCATTAGTTTTACTAAAGGGAAATTTCAACTTTATGGCAATGCATATAAAAATATATTCATTAAAATCCAGTGTTATTTTTTTTGCTGCAATTTGCATTGAATGCAAAACGTTAATAAAATAAAAATATTTAGTATTTTTATTTTTTGTCATAAGGGTTTTTTTTTATGTGAAAGAATAAAAAGAGGCAACACTTGTTAAAACAAAAATTGTGATAGTTGTTTGCAAGCCTGCAACATTTTGTATCCAATTAGCAGCGTTTTTAAAAACGAAAGTCAAAACTCAACATGAAAATCTCGTGATGTGTGGCGTTGAATGCCCCACAGCCGACAATGGCTGCCACTGCTCTCCAAATCCAACTCAACAGCTGAAATGCTGAAGTACGAGTTGCTGCAAATATAAACAAACTGTTTGCATTTTCACTTTTTACGCTGAGCAAAGATGAGGCGGGGATCTGCCGCTTTCTGGTTTGTGTGTCAAAAAGTAAGACAAATAAAAAGTTGACGACATGCATTGCTTACTTAACTCCTAACAAAGCAGCTAAGAAGACTTGCCTGAAGGGGTGGGGGGGGGGGCATGGGGCAGGGGGCATTGCTATTACTTGCAAGTTAGTAGCAACTTAAAGCTGGATCTGAGCCGATGCAGTGGGCCACAATCGGTTGGCTGTCACGCACGTGCTATAAAATTATTTATTTGCGGCTTGGCTCTCAACCAATTTTACTACAAATTTGCAACGAAATAAACTTTAACATCAGTGAATTTCATTACAGATTAAGACGCGAGAGCAGAACGTGCAGAATAACCACAAATTTCCGCTGTTGTGGCATGCAACAGTACAACAAATAACGCAATAAATTGAGTCAAGTGTAAACATTATTGAGAATGTTAAGTACAGCAAATGAAGTTGCCAGGCGTCAGAGCAAATTAAACACAAACACGCACAGAAAACGTAGATGCAGCCCACTGTTGTTGCAACTGGTGCTGCTGCTGATGTTGCATGCAATTTTGAGCGATGCCACGCAGCTGGGTAGAACAGCAACATTTAGTCAGCCGCTGACAACAATGACGGGTGCGGCGCGCAACGATGACAACACTTTTGTGCCCATACTGCCACACGACATCAGTCCGGAGTTTATCTCCCGCAATGTGTTCACCAAAGCGGGTCAATACCGTGTCTTTGAGCCGCTGGAGAGCGAAAGTGATTTACGGCTCACCATGGCAATGAGACGCAAAGATTACATGCAAAGGGCGGAGCAGTTACTGCAGGAGGAAAACATTGTAAAGCCAAAGTCATCAACAAGAACAACAACAACAACAAGTGGACATCCTGTGGATAGGTCAACAAGTGCGTCTTTAAGCACAGAGCAGCCAAGTAAATTTAATTCCAGCTCTACGGCATTACACGAGGAAGTTGAGGGCTTGGAGAACTTGCTAATGCAATATGTTGAGCAGTTTTTCACACATGGCAAATATGAACCGATGCCAGGACTTGTCCTGGCCCTACGACAGAACCACTCAAAGCCATTAAGACTGCAGCGCAGTGTTGTGGAGGATGCCAATGTGGAGCTCAACATTCCCCGGGCGATGCAAAGTGCTCGACTGTTGTTCTTTGCGGGTAAGTTAAAAAACAACTTGTTTTGGGGGCCGGATTCTCTAATGACTTAATTCATTTGGCAGGACTCAAGAAAGTAATGTGGCCCATTTACATGGGCCTGCAGGTGCTTAAGAGCTTGCTCTTTGCCCTGTTTCTGCCAACCATAATTGGCAGCGTGAGTCGTCTAATTGGCAAGGGTAAGATTTTTGCATAACCGTTTCTAAGAAAATGGCTAACTTGAAGTGTTCAATTCAAGGCATCACAACGGGCTCGGCCAGTTCGGTGCCGCTGTTTGTGCGTCCCATGGATCCGCCCCAGGAGTTGGACTTCAGGGACAACAGCGTCAACTTTGAGGACGACAACAAATTTGGCCTGGCCGACGATGCTAAAAATAATCTCGGCTATGAATACAATGCAGGTGGGTTTTTAGCCATTTTATGCGCACAATTTACCAAAAATAAATCGATAGTTTGGGTAATTTGTGGAAAGGAAAACTTTTCTTTTCGCAGCGAAGAAATTTCTTTCTTGGCAAAGAAATATTGAAAAAAAAACAGCAAATACACATAAAAAGGCTCAAAGATGGTCTTTGAGGAAAAGCAGGCACTTTTCACTTAGCTGCTTTTCTTCTCTGACAGTAAATTCTCATAAACCTAAAGACATAAATTGTAAATTGTGATTGAAATTTCAACAAAATTTATAAATACAATAAATTTTGCAGAAGCCTCCCAGCAGCAAGCACAATATGCGGCCTTCAATCCCAACTCCCTCAACTCGGCCACACTTTCCCGCTACGGTGGCCAACAAATGCAGGATACTTATTTGAGTGCACTGCAGAGCATTGGCGCCGCCTCCTTTAAGAACTCCGGGAGTCTGTCCGCTGGCTCCTCTAATGGAATGGCGGCACCTGGCATGGCCAAGAAGCCAGCATCACCGGCGAATATGAACACGTTCCAGAGTTTCCAGAAGGTGCCCAACTCATCACTGCTGCTCTCCAACTATGATCCTTTCTATAGTCCGCTGCTCTCGCGGCTGGACTCGGTGTTTGCCCAGCTGAAATTGAATTCGGAGAAAGAGAATTGCAGGGAGAAACTGATCTGTCTGATGTACTCCAATCCCGCAAAGTATGCTCCATACAGCAATCTCGTCTCCGCACAGCTCAGTCGGTGAGTTTCGCCCACGCCCAAAAGTATGCCTTATTTTCTTTAATTAAAATACATTCTTTTAATTTAGCGAACTTAATGAGTTGCGCAAGCCGACCTCGGATAACCCCGACATACTGCGCTTCTTCAAGTATATGCGTGCTGCGAAGGATGGCCAGGATGGCATCGACTGCGAGGAGGTTTTTGTCAACTGTAAGGAATTCAAGGATTTCGAAAATCCCGCAATGCTCTCCACCTACAATGACATTAACAAATTGGTGCAGGCACGTAAATTGGCGTAGACAAGATGACGGAGTCGGATGCGGATGCGGATGCGGTAGTCCGCGCAAGTCAGAATAGTAGTAGCAGAGGAGACATCTAATCTTTGATGTCTGCATCTGTAATTATGCATATTTTACTCTAGCCTAGCCATACGAAACGACTAAATATATACATACATATATATATACATATATATATATATATATATATATATGTAGATGTGCGTCGGGAGCACAAACAGGTTGTGTTTTCTTGGGGCTTTAATTAGTGTGCTGTAAATAGAGAGATTTGTGTTTAATAGTTTAGTTTGCTTAGATTTTAGCCATTTAGCTAACTTATTTTATTTATATATCGCTTAATTTATTACATCTATAATGTACTTAACTATATAAATATTTATTTTTGTATTTATTGTGTTTAAATTGTTATACACTTTGTCAGCCCAAAACTGTTGCTGCAAAAAATATCAATAAAGTTTAATTTGTAGTATAAAGCAAATTAATTGAATTTAATTAGACTATAAAAACAAGAAAAGAACAAACAAATTAAGTGGTTAAAATACTAAAAAAAAAAACAAATACAATTTGACAAGAGTTTAAATTGAAAATTGATTAAATTTTTTTAACAAACAAAATTAAATTTATTAAGAGTCATTTGTGTTTTCAACGACAACAAGGAGACCACATCAATCGCAACTGCATTTCGA
Source organism: Drosophila demipolita (assembly GCA_035042405.1). Classification (NCBI taxonomy): domain Eukaryota; kingdom Metazoa; phylum Arthropoda; class Insecta; order Diptera; family Drosophilidae; genus Drosophila; species Drosophila demipolita. Next base: position 8,505,413 of record JAWNLI010000485.1, read on the forward strand.
AGCTGGTATTTGGTTATATATATATATATATATATATATATATATATATATATATATACATAAATATATATACATATCTGCCAATATATATTTCCGCTTGGAAACTTTGTGCGAACCCATTAAAGAGTTTTTCTTTTTTTTTTATTCTTGCACGCTGCGTGATTATAAAATGATACCCTGCACTTCTGTAAAGTGAGTGTGAACAGGTTAAAAATATCGGTCATCTATATATAGGTAAATATATAGATAATCTTTGTTAAATTAAATTGATATATTTATTTTCATATATGGTTTAGATATAATTTTCTATTCTATTCACTTACTTAGCTTTTCACTTTTTAACTTTACAACGCCCAACATAATAATTTAAATATCAGCAGAAGTGCAGGGTATCTACGGTTCCCCTTAGGCTCCATTGTAATTTTGTTGTAAAGTGCACTTTGTGTATGCGAAGAGCTAATTGGATTGCAGTTTTAGCTAAGCAACATGGCAGCTGCCACAAATGTCCAACCCGCATCATCACTGTCCCGTCAGCTTACATTTTGTGATCAAAGTAGTAAACCAAAGCGTTATTATTCCGTTTGCTGTGGTAAGAGGGGTTGGCAGAGGGGACAGAGACAGGGAGGGTAGCAGGCAACAAAACTATACTATTGTTGCCTAACAATGGGCACACGCACACACAGTGGGGAATCTACCAGATTTATCGTTGTTGTACTTCAGTTTATTTTTTTGGGGCTTTTCCCCGACACAACTGTCACACACACACACACACAAAATCAGCAAGCATCAACGTTAAAATGGGGGAAATGCAGTTTCCATGCAAATCCTAGCTTGACTGCAGATGCCAACAAAAATATGGTAAATGCAAATTGCAGGCAAAAAGTTTGTTTACATTTTGCCATGACTTCAAACATAGGCACGCCCCCATGTTGGCCAGTCTCGGAAACCAGTTGACTTGTACAGTAAAAGTGATTATTACCAGAGCTGGTTACATAATCACATCGAGTTTGGCTGTGACGTACGTTTTCCCACTGATCCGCTGCTCCATTGAACCATTGGGTGACTCATCCACAAATTGACTCTTTAAATTAAAGTCGAATTTAAGCCAAGGCCTCAACGTGCGCCACATATAATTTTGGGATTTTCTCAAGGCATCGCTTGCCGGACACTGAAGTCATTGACGCCGCCGCAGACAGTCGCACATACATACATTTGGATACCTCCATCGAATGGCTTGGCCAACCCCAACCTACCGCAAGTGTGAGCTTGTTGACGTCTCTCTATCATCGTCATTATGAATAGCTGGTCAACTACTGATCGAGCGAGTCAACCTATTTGTATACTACTCCACATCTTCCGCCCTGCTCTGGCCCATTGTTTGATGGAGTGTTTTGTGTGTGTTGCGTGTTGTGTGTTGTGCGTTGGCTTGAGTCACAAACACAAAGTTGCTTTTGCTTGCACTTCTTTCACGGCACTTCTCGCATTTCATATAAAATCTTTGCAGACTGGCAGCAGCACCACAGTCGATTGTAAGCCAGCTGAAAGGCAAGGTCTGAAGTTTTACGTAAGCCGTTAAGGATTTATCCAAAAAAAAACCTCAAGCGTTTATAGGAAGCACCAAAAGGTAAATAACTCAATCACAAACGTAACCAAAAACCCTTAAAAACAAAAGTGAAGTGAAATGAGGTGTGCCTTGTTATGCAACATGCGAAAAAATGAAAGAAAAGTGACATGGAAAAAGCCAAAATAATAATTAAAGTGAATCACAGCTATTGTTATGTATTTGCTACACATATAAGCTAGACCCATATGTGTGCTAGTTAATTATTATAAAATTTGGCAATCGTAATTCAATTTGCATAAGTTGGGCAAGCGGCGATGGTTGATGAGCCACATCAACATTTCATTGACCTTCAATGCTAATGCGATAGCCAAACAAATCGAATCTTTTACAAACACTTTTAACCCGATTTTGCAACGTGTCCAATGATATATTTGCGAAAATGTATAGCGATTGAAGCTGAGCGAACAATTTCAGTGAAAAACAATTAATTATAATTGAAATATATCATTCAGTTATTTACATTACAAATTAAATTAAAATCGTTGTACAAATATGTAAAGCACGCCTTCCGCCTGCAGCGCAATATTACAAGCTTCATTAAAAGTTTTCAATTGATTGCCTACTTTTCAGAGCTCCCAAATTACTTGCCATAAAAATAAACCATTTGCCATAATATTATTTTCGTTGCATACTTTGCGGCGACCTTTACATTTCGATAAGAAATTCAACGTTTATTGAGATAAATTTATCTACCTTAAGTGAAAACTAATCTTATAAAATATAAGAAATTGTTTGGCCGATTAAAATTCATCAACGTGTCGCATGGGATACTTTAATAGATAGAGTAAAATATCTTAAAATATGTGCAATTTATTTTATAGTCGTTTTCAACATCAACTTGTCACGTATATTATTGATTTTGTATTTGTGGAGCTTGTGTTAATTGAGTTGACCGTTAATTGAGTTGATTATGCAGTTTTGATTGCTTTATTTATAGTCAACTGCATCTCTGATAGGACATCACTTGACCTATTTTCACATTTTTGATGGGGGTTATTATTATTTTAATTCTGACAAAACATGAAACGAAAAACGTTTCCTTTTTTTTAGATTTTTTTTTTATTTATTTTTGAATACTTTTAAAATGAAATTTAAGCAAATTCCCATTATTATTTGTTTACAAAAGCATTTTAATTTTGGCATGTTTCGGATCCCTTTTTTTTTTGTTTTTGTCGATTACCTTTGGTTTTTATAAGCATTCAACACAATTTATATTACAAGCAGTTGCTCTTGCAGGCTCATTGAGCTCAGGGGTTAGTTGACCACAAAAAAAAAGTAAACCGGTTTTATTGCATTTCTCTTTAGGCCAAGGCAAGTTAAGTTTTTTTGGTTGAAATTCGGCGCAAAAAGCTCGTCTATCGATGTAAGCCCACAGAAATTAGCGTTAAACGCTGCTGTTAGCTGGAAAGTGAGAGTTTTTTTTTTATTACGTGTGCGCAAATAATTGCAGAAGGTATAACCAAAGCGGGTGGCCAAAAAAAATCAGTTGGCCAAAGCCCGAAATTCGCTCGTATTGAATAAAAGTGTGTCAGTTGTGAGTCGAGTCTGAAACTGTTAATAACCCAAATAAGCAGAGCCAATAAACAAATCATGAATGAAGCATAAAAGTTGCCAAAACTAAGCACACACACATTAACACACACACACTGAGACACTTAAAAAACTCGTAAGGCAAGTTCCAAGCTGAGCAGCGCCGAGAGTCGATTCCAGAGTCGATAAACCAATCACAGAGAAAACATCACTTTTCGCCGGTTTACCTCAATTTAAGGAATTTTACATATTTATTTTTTATAATTTGTAGTCGTTTCGAGTGGTAATTAAAATATTGTATTTTACATGTTGCAGCCATGACAATGCGAGCGCTCACCTTGCTGGCCATCGTAGCTATCTGCGGCATTGGCCTTGTTGCAGGCGAAGGACTGCGTCTGCCCGACCAGCAGTCGTCCAGCAACGTACAACAAGTATTTGCGCCGCAGCCGCAACAACAGCAGAAATTGCAATTCCAACAGCAGCCGCAACAGCAGCAGACGTTGCAATTCCAACAGCAGCCGCAGCCGCAGCCGCAGCCGGGCGTGGGTGAGGAACGTGGTCGCTCCTCCATTCTGAGCATATTTGGCCTGGGCAATGACAATGATCCCTATTTGGCGCGCACCAACACGAACTGCATCAGTGGCGATCTATCCGAGTGCTTCAAGACACAGGCGCTCAGCACATTCGATGAGATCTTCCACAGGGATCTGTATCGGTAGGAGTTAATCACCTAACCATCCACTTGACCATTTCTCTAACTTAATCTCTCATTTAATGCAGTCTCTCAGACTTTGCTCGAGTTGTCCGTCTGCCGGAGACACAGCAACGTTCGCTGCTCCAGGAGCCGTTTGAGTACTCCGAGGAGCCGCGCTCCGAAGATGATGACTGGAGTCTGCTGGTGAAATATGCTCTGCGTCGCGCCGAACGGTAAGCATCTCAATTAGTCAAATGACTTGGCAGTGCCACAAGTGAATTAATGACGGTCCTCAGCACTTGGGGTTTTTTTTTTTTTTTTAAAAATTTACAACTTTTGGCATAAGTTATGTTGGCCTTCATTATGACATCTTGGTGTTTTCCTTTTTTTCTCCTTAGGTTCATTAAGTCCACCGCTTTGGAGCTGGAGCTGCCCGAGGAGCTGACCGAAGCTGGACGGTATGAGGCGCGCTTCATTGGCAACGATGTCGATGACGAGCAGGATTTCGCTGATGGCCAGCGTGCCGGACACTTCTGTAAGTGCCACTTGAGTAAACTTAATCAAAGAAGGCAATCTTCTAACTGCATTTAAATTTAATCGCAATTAAGTGCAAGTCATGCTTGATGTCAACATCAAGCTCAAAATACTAATTAAAATCGTTTTGTTGGCAAAGTAAAAGCTGAAAAGTTGAGGACTCATTTACAAAACTTGACTATTTACAAAACGAATGAGAAATTAACTAAAGTTGTCCAGTTTTATGTTAATTATTTAGTTTTCTATTTTCATTTTCATTTTCTGTTGTCAGTTTTATTTTCGTCTGTAAGCGATTCTATTTAATATTTAACTACAATTTCCTTTACAGCGCGCAAGAAGCTAAAGAAGATGATTCTTCCCCTGCTGTTGGTGCTGAAGATTTTCAAGCTGAAGCTGTTGCTCTTCCTGCCCTTCATTCTGGGCATTGCCGGTCTGAAGAAGATACTTGGCTTGGCTGCTATTATCTTGCCCGGTCTCTTTGCCTACTTCAAGCTGTGCCGTCCGCCCGGCGGCGTTGGCGGCGCCTTTGGCGGTGGCCTTTCTGGTCTCTTTGGCAGCAAGACACCGTTCCCCCAGTACTCGCCCCAGGGCGTCGGCTCTGCCACCTACTATCATCATCATGAGCACTACGACGGCGCACATGGAGGACATGGCGGCGGCGGCGGTCCCTACTATAACCAGGAACCATCCTTTGCCAAGCCCTACAGCGATTATTACAGCAAGAGCTATCAGGGACAGCAGGAGCAGTCTCAGCAGCTGGGCGGCAATGCAATTAGCTTTGGCAATCCCCAGGAAGCCGCCTACAATGGCTATTATGGACGCAATACCGGCAAGGATATCGCAGCCGAGACGCCAACGCCAACGCAGACGCAGACGCAGCAGAAGAGTTAGGATTCGGCAGCTACAGTTTTTTTTTAGGTCATTGTTATTTATTTGCGACCTGGCTAAAATGCATTCCTATAAGCATATTTATTACCGTAAACTGTAAATAAACGTTCAATATTAAGTACAAAAGTGAATGCGTTTAATAGCGGGGAAGGCGGGTGGGTCGGGTGTTAACGGGGGGGGGGCAGTTGGTAGCCGCCCCTCTTTCATCGAAGGGGTGTGCTAATTAACGGTACAAAATTTCACTGCTAAATGTTTCTCCAAATGCTGCAATTGGCTCGATTTGGCTTTGAAATTGCTACAAATAAAATGCAGCTTTTAATTAAGGCAATGAAATGCCAAGGCGAGAAATTGTCGGTTAGCGCAAAGGAAAAGTGGCCTGGCGTGTTCGATCTTGCTTTTCTTCAACGAGGGTTGCCGCAAAACTTTACCCAATTCGAAATTTCCAGAATAGAGCCAACTACACACGAGTTGTGTAAGGGGCAAGCTCGAGCTTTGTTGTAGTGTGGCATCCACATCAACCAGACTCTGAACATATTTACAGCTGCAACAAATTGTTTGAAAAGGAAACGTTTTAAAAGAAATTATTTGAAATTTACAAAATTCTCAATTTATATATACATGAAGAAAGTAGACAACTCTTAACTGAATAAAAAGCTATTATCAGCTTTACATTTTATATCGCAAATATAATTAAAATAGATTCGCTTCACATTTTAATTTTCCACATCGCTAAAATCATTAAAAAAATTCAATTAAAAAAAACATAGTTGTTGTTTTGGGTCAGAGGCAAAAAATAAATAAAATGGTTTTAATTAAGAAAATGAGTTTTTAATATGAAATTTCGACATGACAATCAAAGTGAAATCGCTTAGAAATCTTTACATATGCCATAACTTATTTCAAATATATTTCTTAATTTATATTCTTGAAAAAATTTATTAATTTATATATCTTTATTTTTTATACTTTTTTGCAAGAAATCTCATCACAAATATAAGTATTATACAAAGCTCAAACAGAAGTTTAAAGAGTAGTTTTTTAAATTTGCCAAACACATTTGAAATTGCTAGGAAAAAAAAAGTTATGTAATTTTACTGAAATCGTAAAAGTGGCTTTAAAAACTATTAAATTCATAAGCCAGTTTAGCTGAAATTTATGTTTTTTTTGGCCCACCCACCTATTGATAAATAGCACCTCGAGTGGCGTGGCTTAAACACTGTGTTGGCAGTTCAAAGTCAATGCCAAAAGCTGCCGCGCCGATGCCCGTCCTGGCCACGCGAGGTGACAACACTGGCAAGGCGTTGACGACGACGACGAGGATGAAGACAGACCAGGCGACTGGACCACATTTTCCGAAAGAAAGCGGCAACGTCAGCCGCACATGAGAAATTATTATGAGTTTGCCAGTGGGCAAGTGGGCAAGTGGGCAGTGGCAGTGGCAGCCGATTGTGGCAGGCAACGAGCCAACTGCATCGGGCGGACGCAATGTGTTTTGGTTTTGGTGCGGTTTGATTTGGGACCACGCACAGTCACAATAAATAAAGAAAAATAAAAAGAGGCAAGCAAAAAAAAAGTGAGACAACAGCTTATGGGCAGATCGTGTAGCGCTTGTTTTTATTTTTTTTTTTTTTTTGCGCCCCACTGCCGGCCACTTTCGTGGCGTGCCACATTTGTGGAGCTGCGCGCTTTGCTGCGGCTGCTGCAGCCACTCATGTTAGCCTACTTTGGTCGCCTCGCAAATTCGAATAACTCTTTTCAATTGTTGTTGTTGTTTTTGTTGTTGTTGTTGTTGTTGTTGTTGTTGTTGACCGCCGACCAATTTACAATGTATGCAATAACTTTGTACGTGCATGACAAACAGTTTTGATTAAAATATCTGGGTGTACTCTGGTCAACAGATTCATCAGAAAAATGAACCAATATCATCATCCCTGGGGCAACACAAAAATTAAATAAATTATGCCGCACTTTGATGTGCAACGCGGGTGTGTGCCTCAACTGGTGAAAACGCAATTTCGAGTGAAACCTTGGCCCTGAATCTGGCTGCATAAATGTGGGAATAACAAGCCAAGTTAATTAAATGCAGGCAGCCACAGCAGTGTAGTGTGTGCCACATGCAGCACACGTTGTGCCAATTTCAGTTGCAATAACACCAGCAAATATATAATAACAGCAAAAGGAACAATTTACAACGAATACTTTGATCAATGCTTGAATTTCCAGCTGAAAACTTTAGATTTTTTTTTTGTGTATATTATTTATTATATTTATATTGTATTTTGAAGTAAATAAAATAAGTCGACTTTCCCTATGAGCCTAGCTAGTCTCGATAACATGTCTCTTAAACAGGCATTTCTTAATTGGCGCAACTACATGGAAATTTCACGTTTGCATGTGAGTCATGTCCCCTCGCACCTTGGCCCCTCCCCAGCCCAGGCTGTGGGAAAATTGGCCTGTTTGTTGTTGGGAATTGGGTCTGTTGTTGTTTACTTTCAGTTGGCTTGTTTTCGCGCAAAGAAAAGCCAAAAGATAATAAAAACAAAGCCAGCAAAAGCAGACAGAACACAAAACAAAGTCAATTGGTTCCACTGTATTGGCAATTGTTTGACGGTTTTGGCCACTAGCGCTTTTTGGCCAGCATGCCAGAAGCTGTGCTCAGAATTTCTTCGAACTGGCCAAGCAAGTCGCAGATCCAACTTGAGCATTTTCCAAGTGTTTTGGGACCAGTTTTGATACAAAAGTAAATTGGCAAAAAACTAACGGCGATGTCGACGCAGACGCAGACGTCGACGTCAACGTCAACGTCGCCGTTGACAGAGGCCTGCATTGTGTTTGCTTTGCCGCTTTTGGCCGCTTTTCATATAAAATCGAAACCGCTGGCGGAAAATTCGCATTAGGTTTTCATATAAGACGACGATGTCAACAGCTGCCGCAAAACAGTCGACGTGACATTTGTGCAGAGCGTAGACGGTCGCCGTTGTTTTGTTGTGCGAGTGTGCGAGTGTGTGTGTGTATATGTGCCAGGACATTAATGTTACGAACTCTCCCATAAACAAGTGAATACAGCCACTAACTAATCAAGTGCTACATCATTCCGGCAAACAGGGCAATGACAATCAATAACAATATGCAGGCATTTATTTTATTTACGATGCTGGCCGTTGGGCTACTGCTGGCGGGCACGGCGTGTGCCACGCCCACACTGAGCGGAAGTGACAACTTGGTAAGGCCAGCATAAGTTTGGCAAGCAAAAAAAAGAAAAAATCCCATATAAAAAGGCTAAAAAAATGTGCACAGCGATAAGAGTGAAAAATTGTTAGCCAATTTCAGCGGAGCGGATATCCTGGCAGAAATCGCACAAACCAGTTTAATTTATTTTTTATTTAAGCCTTATCAATATCAAACACAGCTTAAGGGTCAGAAAATGTCAACCTTTTGTTTGCACTTTACTTAAAGTGGGTCAGAAATTATTAACAGACCTGTGGCAGCTGAATTATATTTTGGCTCATCCAATTAAACTGCTTTCACAGATAACTGGGGATTATGGCGATAGGGAGGATGAGCAGATAATGATCAAGCTGAACGAGAAGTGCATCCACAATGATAGCCATTCCTGTAATATGCTTAAGACAATCGTCTTTTTGGATCGGATGTTTAAAAAGTCCAACATTGCCATAAGCGAAAATTTCCGTGTCTCAAGAAACAGGTGAGTTTTGAGAATAACTTTTGGAAGCCTAAACAATAATCCGTGAATCCTTAGAGATGTGTCTGAGATACCCAATAACTATGAGGATGAACTGCTGCTGGCACGCGCCATGGACTCGGATGAGGAATCCTACGGCTTGCTGATAGCCAACAAGTTGTGGCGATTTGTCCGTTCCCGTACACTGCGCTACAAGTTCTCGGACAATGCGGACTTTGTGCTGAGCAGCGATCCCAAAGGCAATCTCAACATGGGCGTCTCGGTGCGTCCCATTGAGGCCCTGGAAGAGGGACGCGGCAAAATGAAGAACATGGGCCCCATGCTGATGATGATGGCCGCCAAAACGGGCATGGTTGGTGCCATCCTGTTAAAGGGACTGTTCCTGCTGGCTGGTAAGGCGTTGATTGTTTCCAAGATTGCGCTGCTGCTGGCTGTGATCATTTCGCTGAAGAAGCTGATGTCACAGAAGAAGACCATTGTCGAGGTGCCATCCCATCATGATAGCTACAGTTCCGGCTGGTCGCGTGCCTTCGATGGTTTCGTAGAGGGATTGGCCCAGGTGCCGGCACACTTGATGGCGCAGGAGGCCCAGGAGATGGCCTACAGTGCGCATCAGCAGCCCGCCAAGGTGGCGCAATGAAACACTAAGCAAAACAAGTTGCACTACCAAAAAAGAAAAAACACACAAAAAAAATAATAACAATAATAAAATACGCAAAGCTTTTTAATTAACGTTTTGATGAATTGTTGCATTTACAAAAGAGGGGGGAAGCCCTCCCCCCCTTTCCTCATTATATTTATGAATAATACTTTCTCTTTTCCACTAACTCTTTATTCTCTTCTCTCAGTGCTCTCTCTTCCACTGTCTCTTTTTCTCTTACTCACTCTTTGTTTATATTTTCATAACTTATAATATTTATTTTCGTTTTTATAGACAATTCTAATATTCTCGTTTTATATTTATTTATATTTATTACTTATGTTAATTATTTATTCACTACAAAATAAAAAAAACATGAAAATAAAAAAAAAACACAATTTAACAATTGTTTAGCCAACTTGTGCGCTTCTCTTCTTTATTTGTTTATTTTTAATACACTTTATTTTATTTTATTTTAATTATATTTTGTTGTTTTTTTTTTTTTTGTATATTTTTGTAGCTTTGCTTTTGCTAATTTCAGATAGTCAACTAAGCTAAATGTGTGCGTTAGGTTTCTCGATAAACTACGAACAATCCAATAAATAATAAAAGTAATAATAAATAAATAAATAAGTAATTTAATTAAGCTAGTTAAGCAGCTTAGAGCACTTCTCGTTTGCCGGATGTTCATTTATGGCAGCAGAACCTCCTCACCTCTCCTCCTCCAACACACACTGAACGGTCTTTGGTAGCGGTTAGGGGCCGAAGGGGGCTGCACTAAATCATCCTAGGAGCGGTAGAAGGGCAGCTGCATCTGCGGTTGCACATAGTTGTAGATGAGCGGCCTCCTTGCCGGTGTGGCTGCAACAACAACAAATGCAAATTAACCTTTTAATATGCTTTGTTCCAGCTAAAAAGCTGCATATAAATGCGTTAATTAAAGTGCTGAATAAGTTAGCAAACTGAGCAAAACTTTCCAGTTTCAAGTTTTGACAGCCAACTTGTTTGCGCATTTTATGTGCAGCCGCAAATTATGCAGCAATTTGAATTGACTTTATATATAAATGTGTGTGTGTGTGTGTGTGTATTGTTTATGTGTTAGCTCATTTTAATTGCGGCTTTACAACAAGCGGCAAGGTTTAAACCACAGCCACATAAAACTTAATTCGATTTTAGTATATTTGCAACTTGATTTACGGCATTTAAGACATCTTTTCAATCTCGTAATTTAATTAAGACAGTTTCGTAATACTTGAAGTTTTGTTTATAATAAAACTGCAAGTGATAAAAAAAAAAAACTGCATTTGGTAATTGCGTAATTAAAATGCAGTTCAGTCTTACATTGTAAATCTTTGACAGTTTTGCACTAATTTGATGAATTGAATAATCAATTGAATAATAAATTGAATAATAAATTAAATTATAATTTGATTAAATTGCGCAACAGCAGCTCGAAAAATCAGCGAAAACAAAGATTATTAATTACAGCAGCGGAGTGGCATTATTTTAAATTATGGATTAACGAAAATTCAGCATTTACTGATGCGATATATAATATATAAAATTAATACGTGCAAATCCTTGAAATATCAGATATAAAATATGGAATATTGATAGATGTGATTGACAAGCCTGAAAAACTAAATGTGATATTTATGCACTCATCTAACTAAGATAATTAGATATGATATGATAAAATAGATATGACCTCTATATATGATATGCGATTTTAAGGACATCTATATACCTATAAAGATTGAATAATCTGACGGAATTCACAAATAACATTTTTTAAGTGATTGTTTTTGAATATAGAAAAATATATACTAAAAATGTGTAGGAAACAGTTAAAGATATTTTTTAGAGATCTTTTCGAGCACTTCTATGGGTTTTCCAGCAATCGTGCAATAGATTTAAATAGTACTCCTTATATACTCTACTCAGTGGTCATTCTCATAATCCGCCTCTGCAATCATTTCGGCCACTGTTGTTGCAGCAGCTATTATATTGTCATAGGAATGGTTTTGGCCAGGACCACGCCAGAGGGGTCTTCCTGGGGATCTACCCGAGCGCAGCGAATCTGGAACAAGGGCATGTGGGTTTTATGAGTGCACTTACTCTTCGCTATCCAAGAGTCCTCACGTTTGATCTTGTGACCCAGTCCGCCGAAGGCGCCTAGTGCCGCCAGTGGATTTGTGTTGTTGCTGCCATCGCTTGAGATCTGCGTTTGGATGTGACTCTCAGCACCGAGGCTCTCCAAGCCGGGATGGCCGGGATGCGACAGCTGACCACCACCGGCTGCCGCTAACTGATGCAGTGCACTCGGATACATTTCAGGCGAGAGCTCGGCGGCATGCATTGGATAATCCATGGGGCCATAGGGCATCATGTACGGCGAGTGTTCCGGGAATTGGTACATCATTCTGTAAGTGGCACTTAGCAAAGAACATGACATTGAGATGGGGTCACTCACTTTTCACTGGCATTGTCCATGAGTTTCTTGATCAGCACAATGGCCGCCACAACAAAGGCAATCTTCGACAGGATGAGTGCCTTGAGAGTGAGTAAGCCAACCGCCTTGGCGGCCACCATTGTCCAGCCGAAGGTTGTGGCTGCCAGATACATGGGAATATACATTTGGAACTGTTTCTTGTCCTGGCCATGCTGATGACGTCGACGTCCGCCGAGTAGACCACCACCTCCACCGCCGCTGTCGCCGCTGCCCAAGAGTCCACCTCCGCCACCGCCACCCAAGAGACCACCTCCGCCACTGCTGCCGCCACCGCCACCGCCGCCATTGCCCTGAAGTCTGCCTGTTTTTGTATTTGGGGAAACCAGACACGTTTCAAGGATAATTGTTTTAATGTGTTGGCTGTGGGTCTGTGTGGGTCGCAATATTTTGAACAGGATTGTAATTCAGGAAAGTGATATGATTGATGTATTCAACGTCATCGTCTGTGCAACGACCGTCACAGCTAATGAATATAAATAATGACAACTACATGTCCATAGAGCCAAATATTATTTAGTATGCGCCAGAGGTCCTGCCAAGGCCATTTGACATATGTTGCCACTGGGGCAGACACAGCTCTGTCGCATTGGGTCAACTCTGGGCCAAAATAAACTTTTACTTGCCAAAGTTTTCACAAATTTATTGCTTATGTTGAACGGCAATAAAACGCATCAGAAAAATAAATTTGGACTAGTTTTTCGATTATTTATTTATTGACATTTGGAAATTATGTCTCTAGGAAGCCGAGATTAATACTGAACTTTGGAACAAATAATTTATTCTAGAAGCACATTATTTATTTTACTATCCGGTTTTTTTTGTGGCTATTTGAAATGGATAAATACAGTCAGAGAAATTATATTCGAACTTTAATAAGTTGAGCTATTTTCTCAATTTCAATAAGTGCTGAGACTTTGAAATTAGAGATGGGCAAATCCACAGTTGCCCAGGAAACACCTACTTCAGTTGCAGATGGTAGGCATTGGATTCGGATAACGAACTGCCCCCCATCAATTAGATGTGGATCAATCAATCAATGCCAGTGCTAAGCACTCCATATTACCTGTGCCACTCGACGCCTTCTTTAGAAGAGCCACTTCAATGTAATCGCTATCATCCTCGGCCCGCTGGACACTGAATACCATTGGCCCCACGGGCACACGTATCGCATTGCCGCTGACAAAGTCCATGATGCTGGACAGGCCACGGCCACTGCCAACGGGCGAATCCCACTTGTGCTTGTGGGCCTCATCGAGGGCGGGCAACTTCACCAAATCAAACAGTCCCAATTTGATGGTTTCGCCCCGTCGATAGGAGGCCAAAATGCCATTGGCAACATTGTGCAGGCAACTGGCATTATTGGCACACTTCCAGCTTAATTTGTCGAGCAGGTCCGTGTTCTCCACACTTTCCGCAGGATTTGTGTTCGATGTCGCTGCTTTCGTTTCGGAGCCCAGTGTATTTACTGCTTTGGCGCCGCTTCTTTTGTGAATTGCCGCATTTGTTGCATGCAGCAATAAAATCGCAAGCAAAGCGCAACGGGCAGTAAATGGGTGCAACATGGTTCGATTTCAATATTTATTTTGGGGTCTAAACACTTTTATTCCTCTTGTACGGCACACCCACACACACAAACACACACTATTGGCGACTGCACTGCACTTCACAACACTGGAAAAGGACGAGGAGAACGAGCACGCTGCGTATCCTTCGCATGGATGTTCCTCAATTAAAGTTGGCAGGTGCTGCAGCGCGTTGCAACACGCCGCTATAAAGACTAATTACTTGCTGTGGCATGCAACTCAGTTTTATTGTTTAGCCAAGCAGCAATTGCAACAGCCGCAACAATCCAGCGACGTCAACGCCAGCATCGACAGCGCCGCCACGCCTTAGCATATTATGCTGTGAACCACTTTGCCACAGTTTTGATTTCATGCCAGCCATCCGAGAGACGACAGCCATCACTCAGTGGGCAGTGGGCAGTGGGCAGTAGCATCACCATCCAACTCCATTCAGCAGCCAGACATCGTCAGCCATGTCATCGTCTTAGAACTCGATAAAAACTAAAAAAAAACAATTATTTCCACTCTTTATTAGTATTAAAATTTAAATAGCACCAATAAAATTTGATATATATAAAAATAATAATTTAAATTATATATAAAACTTAAATGATAAAAATATCTAAAAATAATTTTAAAAATATATTACAATTCTTAATTGATGTCAATCTATATAAATATATCTAAAATTAAAAAAGTATCTAAAATTACTTAAATTTTAAAAAATTTTAATTTCAATGTCTTAAAATATATGAGAATTTTTAATTTCTGCCAATCGCTTTTGAATAAATTTAAATATAAAAATATCTTGGCATACAACAATTTCCAAATGGTTTTATAGCAATGCATTGTTCGATTAATTTTCTATATATTTTTAAAACATTAAAAAAAAAATATGTAAGATTTTCACACATTTTTTAAGGTAAACAGTTTTCAAACGAACTACAACAAATTTTGATATACCAAGAAAATATCTCATCGCATTATGTAAAATTGTATGAATCGATGTAGTCACTTGAAAATGTTTCACTTTGTCCCACTGTACAATTATTAGCATCGTTCGCCAAATCACATTTTGTTGTGTGCTTTCTTGCAAATATGTTTCATGCAACAGCATTTAATTAATCTGCAAGGGAATTGCACGTTGCACTGTGGTTCAAGGGTTGGGCTAGTTTGGTGGCAATTGCAATAATGAGACGTCAATAAGCCAAATGCTTGCATGTGCCGAGGGCATCCTGCTGTGCTCTGAGATCCCCGGTTCCCTCTCCAATTGCAATGCTCTAATGTGGTTAATTTTCTGCTCATTAATTTGCTCGTAATTTGCACAAAACAATGCTGCTGGAAAAAGTAAAAGCAAACAATGCCAGCCGTGGACAATTAAGACACACCGCGCTGCTGGTGGAGCAGGTGGTGCAGGTGGTGCAGTTGAAGCCGTTGGATGCGGCGGCAACATGTGGCCACGCCTCGGCAACTCATTTAAGTCTGGGAGCAGTCAATAAGTGTAACAAAATTGCCAACATATATAAATAAATATAATTATTATAAATAATAAAAGAAAAGTGAAACGAACTATTAGCTCTCGTTTTTCATAAGTAGCCGCAGCAGCAGCAGCAGCAGCAGCTGCAACAGCAGCAACTCCAACTGCAACAAACGGTTCAGTTTCAGTTACATTCTGTTGCACATTTGGGCATCTATGGGGTTAGTGTGACGGAGTGGGGTGGGGTGTGTGTGGTGTGGTGTGGTGGGCAACCAATTTGCGTTGCATCTTGCATTTGGCTAATAACGAAACTCAGTTTGGCAGTCACGCAGGCCATCTGACTGCTCGATATAATTGCCCAAAAGCTTGTTGTTTTGCTATTCGCCGCTTGTTGTCTGCAATTTGGAGGCATTGGCAATGGCAATCAGACCTCAACGGTTGCAACTGCCACTTGGCCAAGTGCTGCCTTTGTCTTATCTAAGATCAACATAATACCAATAATCCAGCCAGTCTCAAATCGAAGCACTTTTTTTTTACTTAGTTTCGCCCCATTTTTGTGCTATTATTGTTATTGTTATTGTTATTGTCTGTTATCGGTTTGGCAACCCGACACCAAAAATCGACGAACTATTATCCTCTTCACGGTCAATGCCACAGCAGCGTGTTGGCCACAAAAGCGCAAGTAATGCGAAGCGGTTCACCTCGTTTCTTTCAACAAGAAAGTGAGGTAGCCACAGCGCACATTGGTCGCATTCAATGGGCCAAAATTCAATTACAATTTGATTTCAAATCTGGCAACATTATTTATAACATATTTTCCAAAAATTCGATTGTATTTATGATATATTTGTTAACAAATATTTTTTAATTAAATCAATCAAAATAAAGCATTTAATTGCAACACAAAAAGAATTTGGAACAGCTATTTATTTAAATAAATAAATATAAATACTAAAAATAATGATTTATTTTTTTATTTATATTTATTTTTAGTTTTCTCTAAGTCTCTAAGTCTAAGTATTTTATTTTATTCAGTGTGTTGCACGCAATTAAAAGTTCTTCCAGTCTAATTGTTCTTGCCACCGCATTTTATTATGCAACTGAGAATTGAGGTATTATTCAGATTGTTTTGTTTACAGTCATCAAACATTGTTATTATCGTTATTGGTTATGAATTTGAAAATCTACATTTTTCACATATAATTGTTGCTTGTTCAGCCAATGGGCAGGGTTAAGTAGGGGTGCGAAGACATTGAATCACGCAAACTATAAAATTTTTATGGCTCCCTCGTTTGCACAATATTAAATGTGCGCAATTGAAACCACTGTTGAAGTGGCAGCACCGCAGTGCCACCAGGTCCAGGCCTGACTTCCAGTCCAGTTAAGTCCACTGGCCGTGACTGCGTTTTGCACGTCATTCAACACTTTGCGTCGAAGGAAAAGTGAAACGGACAGGGGGGGTTGGTGGGCTGGCAAAGCGTTCCGTTGCGTGCGGGCGTTGCCATTGTACGAAAGTGGTAATCCAATGCCAATCCATGTTGCCACAAT
The DNA here is from genome assembly GCA_035042405.1 of Drosophila demipolita. Taxonomy (NCBI): domain Eukaryota; kingdom Metazoa; phylum Arthropoda; class Insecta; order Diptera; family Drosophilidae; genus Drosophila; species Drosophila demipolita. The sequence continues at coordinate 8,522,125 of JAWNLI010000485.1, forward strand.
CTACTATCCCAGCACACCACATGAGATAGACATCTGTTTGCACGTGTGCAAGTCAAAGTTTAATGATCCCTGACTTTCATCGAAGACCGCAAGCGGATCCACTTGATCCACACCTTTATCTTGGAGGACAACAGAAGCAACAAACTCCACTTACAATAATGTGCCAGGACATCCACCTAGTTGCTGGACATGTTGAGTGGGCACAAAGTGCGCCTTTAGGCCTTTAGCTGCAACTGTAAATTAACTTTGCCAGTGGTATTTTCTTAAGTATTGAAAAAGTTTTTATAATTCAAATATTTTTAATTGCATTGTCAAAAGCAGTTTATTAATTTTATATAACACCCTGCAGCTATAAATTGTGGAAACTTTGCAAATAGCCAGGTAACTGGATTTGCATATAATATATAAAATCTCTCAACAACAGCAGGCACAAAATACTGCAACGATTTAGTTGAAAAACTTTATAAATTTTGATATTTAAGTAAATAGGTAGAAAAATTAAAAGTTTAGCCATTACTTTATATTAATTAAGCTCTGTAAACTCTCTAAACGATATGAAAAAAATTCTTTTTAAAATGTTTCTAGGAACTAGTTAAAACTAATCATTTTTACATTTTTACATTTTTCTAGACAACAAAAAATCGATTATCTTCCACTGGTAAGCTAATACCTTAAACGGATGGCTTTTAAAAGTTTAACTTTTTTTAAGTTGTGCCCACCTTCAACCTAGTCCGGAAGTAAAATAAATTGCATTATTCGTTGAACCAATATTTATGATATCTAAATAATTGATGTGACCAAGAGCTGCACAAAAACAATTGCAAAAAGTTCTTTAAAACAAATGCGAATGGAGACATTTCAATATTTATTTGTCCCAAAGCACAAAGTTAGTACAAATATTGCATGTCTGCCATTTTTGACTACTTGACTAAAAGCGAATAAAATTAATGGCTTATAGACATGCAAAAAAAATGCAAGTATTATTTCGTTTTGAGTACCAATTAAAGTAAATGAATATTTATGTGTTTTTCTGTAATAATATTTAATATTTTTCTCTAATTGTTTGTAGCCAGACAGCATTAGTAAAATGCGATTTTATTGTCTCTCCTTTGCAATTTAGCAATTGTTTTTCTGATTTTCGTTTTATTTTCTCTGGCACAAATTTCGCTGATGGTTTTGTATTTTGATTGTTGTTGTTTGTATTGTTGCTGTTGCTGATGTTGTTGCTGTTGCTGTTGCTGATGTTGTTGCTGTTTCTTTTTCTGTTGCTGTTGCGATTTCGTGCTGCTTCTTGTTAGTTTTCATTAAGCTTGGCTCATCGATTGCCTGCGCGCAGCGATTCGTTTAATTTATTTTAATCTAATTGTTTTCTAATTAAAATACTTGAACAATTTTCATTAGATTTCACCAGTAGCAGCAAAGCACCCGCTGTGGCAATCCCAATGATATTCCCATTTACCAAATTCCACTAATTACATTCAATTCAGTTCCTCATTTGCAGCCGCAGGATGTGTATTATCCGCTTGCTAAGCACTTTAAATTTACACATTTTATTTAATTTTGTACTCAATTTGTTGCCAAAAAAAATGTTACACACTTTCAGGCGCAGCTCTTTATGCTGCAGCCTTTGGGGCACCACTTAAAATGTTGCCAAACTCAGAGCAAAGCTCAGGTCTGTTAGTCCATAACTTTCCAGACATAGTGCCTCATCCCCTGGCTTATGCCTGTAAAATTCCAAGAATTTTGTCTGGCTAACAAATTAGTTCATGAATATGCAAGCAAATATATATGAGAAAAATACCCGTGAATGTAGTTGAGGTATTTAGTATATTTATTTATTACAGGGTATTTTTTTGGTCGAGCCACCTTTACATACAACACGCCCTTGGAGGAAGCCGTGCATTGGGGCACACTCAAGGAGAAATGGGAAAATATTGAACAACTATTGTTGCCTCAACTAGTCGGTTTTTATAGAGTGTTTCGTAGGTGAGCTGATGTGTGCCCCATTAGACACATAGACGTACAGTTGGCTCCCCCAACCACGTTGCTGCTGCTTGCAGTCTGCAGTGGCACTCAATCTATGCCGCACAATGCACACATTGAAAGGTAAACTGAAGCCATGGAAACTTCATTTATAAAGACCATGGGAGATGATGATGATGATGATGATGCTGCACAACAATCAATTATAACAAGTTGCCGATACAGATCCGATCTATGCAGCGTGCAACAATATACTCTGAATGAATTCACAATAGTCACACTCAAATGAATCGAATCGCAGCGCTTTCCATGCAACAGCAACGGATTCCGAGCTGACCACCACAGCTGCTGTGGCGGCTGCTGCGGCGGCTGCTGCTCGATGATCTGTTTCTGCCAACGGTAGATGTGAGATGTGAGTTGTTGGTCGATGGTAAATGGTAGATACTTTCTTTTTATTGCCGTCACCATCTCGAAAAGGCAAACGCAACGAGTTCAGATCAATTTTGGGTTGACTTCACATTGCGAGCGCAGTTCAATAACGTTTCGACTTGACTTGTTTCTTTGTATCTTTTTTTTTGGTAGCTTCAAATTTCCAGCTACAATAATAATAATCTGTGTCTGTGTGTTTGTCTTGTATGGGCCATGTACAACAATATGTTAAATATAAAAATTAATACATCGAGAGTGAAAGTTATTGCCTTTTGAGCGCAACAGCGTCGATCAACACCATCATCATAATGATGATGGTAATGATGATGATGATGATAATGATGATGATGATGATGATGTTGCTGCTGATTTCTTTTGATGGGATATTGAAGGTTTACGGACTTAAGTCACGCCAATTTGATTAATACACACACAATGTGCAGTATTACAAAATAGTCGAAAGGTGTTATAAGGCTTATGAAATCCGACCAGACCCCGACCAGACCCACACAACTTAGCCATGTTATACAGTCTTAGGAACACTTGGCGAAAAAAGATCGCAATGCTAAAGTTTAAGCGCTTTTTTTTGTAATGGCTAAAACTTGACGCGAATAACTGTTAAATTTCATAAAGGCAAATTCGACAGAGCAATCAAAAAAATGTGAGACAACTTTCGCTTGTAGAGCACGCACATAATGAGGGCAAATTTAGCTGTTTAGGCCCAGTTTTAGTATAGAAAAATAGATAGATTAAGGCAGAGAGGGAGAGGGGAAATGGAGACAATTGTGTGAACCAATGTTGGACTGCAACCCTAATACATAGTAATTTGTGTGTGTACACCCCACACACACGTTAGAAACAAACCTGTGTCACTTTGGCTACTTCTAATTTGTATAATTTGGAGAGCCCTCAAGTTGAGTGGGGGACGAGCTAGATTCCGAGCCAAGTTAGCGGAGCGGAACCCACGACTGTCTGACCAACTGACCGTTGAAAATTGAAATTGAAAATTGCAATGGCCACTGAAGAAGAAAATTGCAATGCAAACGCAAAGAAAAACGCAAACTGAAAGCATTTCCACTTATTTTACTTTTTTTTAATATTTTTTGCTTGCCATTGTTTTAATTTTGATTTGTGACAATTCAGTTTGGGGATGCTTCAGTGATTTGGCTTTGGCTTTGGCCTTGGGAAAGCTGTCTGAGTAGAATTGTTGGCTATAAAATATGACCAGGCCATTTTCAAGGTTTTTAGTTGATACACAAACGCTTCAGCGACATGTGCCGTCTGAGCCTGCTCTTCTGCCTGCAGTGCGTGCTGTGCCTCACCAGCGCCCAGCTGGACAACTGCAACCGGGAATCCTCCACACTACTCTGTCGCGGCGAGAATGCCTTGAGGAACGTGATTCGTAATCTGAGCAAGAGCGACAAGCCGCTGGTTCTAATGCGAGGACTTGAAATTGTGCCACTTCGCAACGAAACCACTGTGAATGAGTTGGAGGCGCCACACTCTGCAGATGGGGATGCAACATTGCTGGACTGTCTGGCAACATATTTGCGTACGCATGAGCTCAACTTAAAGCTGGCCGATTTGCTGGAGGACACAAACGACGGCCAAGTGGCAGGTGTGTTATGGCTGCTGGCCAAGTTGCCACTTAACAATTCAATTTGCTAGAAAAGTTTGTAAACTGTGGCAACCACAAAACCATTGGCCATTTTGTGTGTGCAACAAAAATTTCAAAAAAAAAGTGTGTGACAACTTAAGAACCAAGTTTATTATTCTCTTGCAATGGATATTATTTTTTATGTGGTGCTGTGTATAACGAAAGGACTCCTCCTTTGAAAGGGAATATATAAATATCATTTAAACAACTGAATATTCTACAGCCATTTAGAATAATGTCAGAATCTGTATTTTCACTCGTTACAAAAATATGTTCCGATTCCAATTCTGCTACGCAAAGTATACAAATTCCGTTCAAGATTTTCGTATTTTTTTTTAAACTGTATTTGGTGATCTGAGCTCTGCCATGTTGAGTAATAATAAATAAAAGAATAATTTAATAATTCATTCTTGACATAACTTTTACCTATATATATACTAAAATTGTCCAAAAGTAACTTGTTGAAAAAAAAACTTTCATTCGTCAAAAATATAATTTGAGAATTCAATAATAATGCTAGAATAACAAAAACAAATATATAAAAAATATATTCAAAATAGAACTAACAAAATTTAAATTTATAATTAATTTCTTTCGCACTTAAATTAAAAAATATTTGCTGAGAAAAACATTTGCTTGATGTGCCAAAATAAATGTTCTTTTTAGCACATATTTTCCAATTTAAGCCATCTACGTTGCCAACATCTCTGCTCCGAAAGGCAGCCGAGTTTGGTTATTAAAAAGAATTTACTGTCATTCATTAGCTGGTTGAGCACACTGAGATTTATGCACTTGACCCTAACCCAGTCTCATTAAAATGTTATTTCCACTCTGGCAGAGGGACGCAAAAAGGACAAAGGACAAGGGATGCTGCTGGCCATGGCTCTAATGTTTGCCAAAATGATGGCGGTGCTTGGACTGGGTGGAATTGGTGCGCTGGCCATGAAGGCGCTGGGCGTGGCCATGATGGCACTGATGATGGCCGGCGTGGTTGGCCTCAAGTCTGTGGCACAGCATGGCAACGAGTCGAGCCACAGCATCTCGTATGTCACCGGCGAGGGACATCATCACAAGAGGCGCCGCCGTGCGGCACGCCAACTGCAAGTGGTCCAGGAGCAACCTTTGGCTTATAGGTCTTGGCCAATTTAAAGTTAACACAACTCGCATATTTTGTTATCATTTAGGTTTAACTAATTTATTATGACATGCAACACCACTAAAAAGGGGGCAGCTTGTTTAATTTCCCAAAGGGTGTGTGTGTGTGTGGGGGGGGGGGGGGGGTTGTTGCATTCAGAGTTGGTTCTTTGTTCGACAATCGTTGCAACAATGTTTGTTTTGTTGTTTACTTCACAGTTTCAGTTTAAGTTTCAGTTTCAGATGTTGTTGCCTTGGCTGCTCTTCGTTTTATGAAATTGGTGAAAGTTTATTTCAGTTCAGCTCGCATTGTGTTGCCAGCAGCAGTGGCAACAACAACAACAACAGCAGCAACAACAGCAGCAGCAACAGCGGACAATCAACCTACTCACAGCAGCCACACTCGATTTGTTGTTGTGCCTGCTTCAATACCCTACTTTCCATTGGCATATCAGCTTTGACAGCGCATTTGACATTATTGCTTTGAATGGTTCTAAACTCTACTTTAACTTTGTGTATTTCGAATTTAAATGTTGAATTTTGATTAGGGCTCAACCAATATCGAAAAGGGAATCAGTTCAGAATTGGACATGATTAAAATAAAATTGAAATAATTCCAATAACGAAAAGGGAATCAGTTTAGAATTGGACATAATTAAAATAAAATTGAAATAATTCCAATGCTTATCCTTTAATTTCCAAAAACTTAAAACGCCAATTTTTCTAATTGGTGAAAATTAAGGCATTTTTAACTTTTGGTGCATAAATAATGTGTATAGAATGTACTTTAAATTATTAAAATAAATTCGGACCTGAGTAAATTATTGCCGAAGATATGACAGTTTGAATTTTAAACAAAAACTTAAAAAAATAAATAATTAAAATATTTAAGTTAATAATTCCGCAAAATTTACACTTTGAGTAGCCCATTTAGCTTTCTTAGAGTATTTATTAGCCAACTACATGCAGCCACTTTGCAGCTTTGCGATGTTTATTTTTTGGCTTTTTGTCATTAATTTACGAGATAGTTTTTCATGCTGTGTGTTATCTCAGTTGTGGCTGCAACAGATACCAACAGATGCCATAATCATGCTGATTGCCAGCTGAATTCTGGGAGGCGTTTCAGATTTCAGATTTCTGATTTTGGATTTCATATTTTCCGTTAAATTTCTTGTAAATTGGATTTGCATATTGCCACAGTCGTTTTTTTTTTTGTTTTTTGTTCAACTTTCACTCTATTTTGGCAGCGAACGCAACGGTTCTTTTTTCGGGCAAGCCTGCGCAGCAGCAGCAGCAGCAGCCACAACTAAATCGTAAGTGCCACGGGCAACAACAACAACAACAACAAGCAGAGATAACGGCAATAACAACAAATTACTGGCATGACAGACCCACATTTTGTGTTTTGGCCACGCTGCGTTCTGTTACACAATATCAATTAAAGCCGCAACCCGGTGCGCCGTCGACGGGGCACCTGAAAAACCCGTTAAGCTCTTAGGGCCGCAGGGACACCTCTTCTTGACTTTACTCATCTTCTACTACTGCCACTTCTTCTTCTTCTTCTTCTGCACCAGCTCCGAGCGCAACATGCTCTACCTCTTGCCACAAACCTTGGCACTGGCACTGACTGTGGACTTACCACAAACAGTGCCCTGCCTCTGCCACTGCCACCGTCTCTGTGTCTTTGACTGTGCCACTGAGTGTGGCTCTGAGTGTGGCTCTGAGTGTGGCTCTGACTGTGGCTCTGACTACTCCGGTAGTGACTTCTACCGCTGCCGCTGCCCGGCGAGCCGTTAACTTTCCCTTTTAAACGACTTTTTACGCGTTTGCGTTCGCGTTTTGAGCTGATTTTGTGTGCTTTGGACTTGGCATGAGTTTGACTTTGGCCAGCGTCTGCTCATTAAATTATAAAATCGGTTCATATAAAAGCGAATTTGTTGTTTTATAATTTGTTTTTTTTTTTTTTATATGATTCCGGCGAATTGTCCGGTAGTTATTACCCCTGTTGCCGTTTATGTAAGTCTGAGTAAAAATGAAATCAAATTGATTTTCTAAAAATTCAGTCTTTGATTTTTTTATGACAGACATTGTTAGTTGGCCGTCAGTTCATCAGTTGACAATAAAAAAAAAATCTGTGAACAGATGATGGGCAACGTGTCTGAATGTTGCTGCTAAATGTTGCTGTTTGTTGTTGTTTGTTGTTGTTTGTTGTTGTTATATTTGTTGCTGCTGCATAAATGAAAGTTCATAAAGAAATTAGCTGATTAATCGTCGTTCGATGAGCTTGGAAAATGACCGAAGAGCCAAACCGTCCATCGGAGCGGCTAACTGAAAGTGTCACGCAGCCTACATTCAGTCAGCCCACACACACACACACACACACACACACAAGCACACACAACACACTCACACACACAGAAGCACACACACAGCTTCCACAAATTTCACTTTTCAATGATGCTGACGACGCTTCTGCTGCCACTTTGCTCTCGGCTCTTGGCCAACAGCTGAGAAGCTGGACAGCTGCTGCTGCTGCTGCCTCTGCTTCTGCTGCTGCTGCTGCTGCTTCTGCTGCTCCTCGTTTCACATGTAAATTAATTTTTAACCCAAATACCGCAAATTCTTTATGCGGTTTGTTGCGACTGAGTTTTTGGTTGACACAGCAGCAGGTCAGCTTGAAACCGTCTGAAACAGTTTCGCCTTCTTTTTTTTTTCCTTTTCTTTGTCATTTTCATTGCCCTTTTTTGAATGTATTTTTATTATTATGCAAATTTGCTAACAATTCAAATGACCATAAAATGGGGAATAAGATTAAAGTTTATTAAGCATATTTAAGGTTTTGTGAAATTTTGTTCATTTTCTTTTTATTTATAAGCGGCTTTGATGTTAGCGTGTTTTTTTTTCTCTCTGTAAGGGATTTGGCTTTGTTTTCTTGTAGCTTAAATTTGCATTTTGTAATTAAACATAAACTATAAGTAAATTAATGAAATGAGTTTGTTTCTTGCATTAAGCTTGTTTAAGCATCCCACGTTTATTTGAATTAAAATTTCAACAGTGATGGAATCCCATCATTTATTATCTGAAATATATTATGGAATCAATTTGTATGTGTATTTTAATATGCACATTTTAATTGATTCGCATTCGCATTAGCAGAATGCCAAAAGATTCGCTCACATTGCATCATTCCATTTCACTTTTCATTTTTTCGTCATGTTCCGCAATGGAACCACAAAAACATTTCTTTTGAGGCATCCGAATGCAAATTGAGTATTTGTGTGTAGCAGTTATAGTTGGTATCTTTACCTGTATATCTGTTGTTAAGGGGTATTGTGTATCCATTGCTATGGCTGCTGTATATATATATATATATATAGATGGCTTACTTCTGTCTGACCACGACTTTCTCCCGAGAAATTGTTGTTATTTATTCATTAAATTTTTGCTTCTGCTATTGTTGCTCCTCCTTTGCTGCCGCTTTGGAATTGCCCTTGTTGGTGTTCTTGTTGTTGTTGTTGGTGTTATTATTATTGTTGTTGTTGTTGGTGTTATTATTATTGTTGTTGTTATTGTTGTTGTTGTTTTTATATAAACACACCTACAAAATATTTTTAGCATGAGGCAGGCTTCAATAAAAAGCGACACAAAAATTTAATGCAAAATCAACAAGACAAATAATATACAAGAAATTTGAAATATGTACTGCCAACTGGAGACTGTAAGATACACTCACACACACACACACACACACACATACACATACCAACGCATTCACAATGTGGCAATTGATTGACAAAACTGAAAAAAAGATGTCAGCAAACAATGTGAAATATTGCTACCAAATTGATCGCACCTGAAATTATTTAGCTCTGCCGTTTGCCTGTCATTTGGCCAGCACACGGCACATTGACGGCACCGTTAACTGAACAGCCTCCCCGCCTCCCCAAGCCCGACCCGCTGCTCTCTCTCTCTCTCTCTGCGGCCCCCCCATTAAAACCAATGGCAACTGAAACGAAAATCTTTTCTAATTAGTCGCCAGATTTTAGTGATGCAAAGATTTTCCCCCAGTTTCTAATAGTCGCTTTTTCTGTTGTTTATGCAAATTAAGCAAACAACGCACAAAGCCAAAAAAAAAAAGCAAAAAACTTTCTCGACCAATAACATTTTAAACTTTAATTTAATTCAAATACTTTGTTGAAACAGCTTTTCAACTATTTATAGATAAACTGCTATCTGAAATATAACATATCAAAAGTGAAATATTGAAAGTGTCACATCTGATTAATTATAACACGTATTCATACAAATTAACCAATTCCAGTTAACTGTTTTGTTTTACTTTTGTTAACTCGAATCGAAACATATAAAGAATTTTTAAACTGCTTTTTTTTTGTTTAATATGATTTTTTCAACAGAATTATTCAGTTGTCAATACCATTTAATGTCAGTTATCTGGCGCAAATTTGTAATAAATCTGAAAAAACAAAACTCTTTTTGACAGTGCTGTTTTAAACGTTTCAAATGAAAGCGTATTTTTTTTTTTAAATATATTGAAGCATGTTTAACTGGTAAATGACAGCAATGCTTATCAGAAAATTGATGGAGCCAAGGAATTTTTGGGTTGTGAAGTATAAAAACTGTTTGCATTTGCAAGTGATGTAATATTGCCTGCAGCAGACACATTTATTTCTTGTGGAGCGTTAAATCACTTGGCAAATTTGTTTGATTGAAGTGCATTGGCAATTTGCTAAATGTGGCAGGCAGGCAGCAACGCCTCGAAATTCAGCAACGCTCGAAGCCCATTCATAAAATAAGGCATCAACAATTCGCCGACTGTTTTTCGCATGAATGGACAGCAAAAGCAGCATAAAGTTAAAGGCTCATGGCTCATGGCTCTGGGCACTTGGCTCATTGCTCTGGGCACTTGGCTTTAGCTGTTGGCCAGATTGATGGCGCTTACTGCGTGAGCCAACATAAATTTTTGAGTAAACGGATGTAGGTGTGCTGCTGTGTGTATGTGTGTGTGTGTGTGTGTGGCTCGAACTCATTTGCATTTGAATGTATGCCGATCGCAACTGCTCTGGTGAAAATCGAAAAATGAAATTTCAACAAGCAAAATGAAACGATTCTCCATCCCGCTCTCGCTCAGTCTGTCTCTGTCTCTCTCTATCGGATGCTGGTGCTGCGCCTCTTTACGTTACGAAATGTGTATGCGATTTTTAAGCGATTTACACTTTTACCGTTACATGCGCCGCATTGACGTCACACACACCCAGGCAGACAGACAGACAGACGCATAGCTTGGCCAAATTGAAAGCTGATTAAACTCCAGCTGCAAATTACTCATACGCCCCATCGACGAGTTTGCACGCTCCGACGATGAGTCAGTGGATTTGAAAAGGCGCCTCAGATCCGTTTGACAATTCGACGTTGCAACGTATTGGGTATCGCATCTGGAATCTGCCTGCCACTCGCACTCACCTTGAAACGGAAATGGCAACCAAAAATAGGCAAAGGGCAAAAAAAAGGCGACAATTGCTGACTCTTGCCACAAAAACAATCTGGCCAAGCGTGTGCAGAGCGTGAATTTTGGTTTTTAACGCTAACTTTAACTTCATCATCTATATATATAAATATATATATATATTTATATATATATATATTGGTATGTTGCAGATGGTCCAAGCTCTCATATCCGTTATTGTTTGCTTTGCGTGTAATTTCTCTTTCATTTCACTTGAGCAATTGTAGCGAACGCTTATTTGCACTTTTGCCAAGCTCAAATTGTTGTTGGCTAATATGTCACAATTGCCAAGTCTGTCAATTTATCTGATTATGCCCACAGGGAATGAGATTTTCACTTGACTGCTTCGCCAGAACGTCCTTATCATTTATTACCGTTACGCATGACAGTAAAAAATAAAATCATTTATCAAAAATGAATCAGAAATTCGTTTTATATTTTTTATCTATAAAAGAACAATTTCCTCATAATAATAGTTATTAAATTAGAATTTTTTGTTCTTGATTAAAATAGGCTTTTTCGAATTTTCCGTTTTATATTTATGGAATTCTTTTTGTTTATTCTCAAAATTCTTAATTTAAGTTTTTCTATTCTATGTAGAAAAAGCCTTCGTCAGCATGCGTAAATTATGAATTTTTAGAATTAATTTTTGCTGCGTAAAATATGCTATTGTGTATCATGCCATTCCTTAAATCACCTCATTTGCATAATATTAATCCAAGTTTATGTTACATAATAATAAAAACCATCCAATAACAGTATGAAAAACACACTCAACTATGAAGTCACGAAAATGAAAACAATTTCAAGACGTGCACATGCAATAAACACAGAAAAAAGGCACGCCCACCTGCCCTGTGCTCACACCCCTGCCCTATGTAGATGACACGCACAGAGGCAGAATACACATAGACAGAGGGGTTGGCATTGGGTCCAGTGGGGGGGTGGTGGTCCAAAGAGTAACAGTAGTATGAAAATACATTTTAATACACACAACTTTCATTTCTTGCGGCCAGAAAAAAATCACAACAACAAAAGTGAAGATAAACGAAAACAAAAACAAGAGCGTTCAAAAATTAACAAAAGCATCAGCAGAAGAATATGTTACCTGAAGGGAGGGGGGAGGGGTGTAAGTTAAGGCTTAAGCACTGCGCAGCACCTGTTTATCACCTCATGTGTTGTAATCTGTGTAGTTTTAACCAATAACAATAACAATAACTCAACGAAGAATGCTACACGCACACACAAATCTGTAACGTTGTGTATGTGTGTGAGAGAAGACGCTGCTGAAGATGAGCAGAAAATCATGTACAAGTAACTTTTAAAGTGTGCATGTGTGTGTGCGCGTGAGAGACAACCTTGGCGCTAGCTCTCTTTAAACTTTCTCGCGACTGCGTTAAGCCCTTGCGCAGTCAGCGTCGCCGTTAACGTCAACGTTTAAGTTGACTTTCTTTAATGCGGAAGCGCGTGAGCATTTAGCGTTGGCGTTTGCAGCGCTCTTGCGCTCATGCCTAATGCGACTTCTAAGAAGAGATGATGCTGCTGCTGTTGCTGCTGTTAGATCTACCTCTCTCTCTGTCGCTCTCTCTTTTTGTGAACAATCAGTCGCACGTGTAAGTTGCTTTCTTGTGGGTAGCGGCCTTTTGATGGGTGCCCTCTCATATTTCATATGCGCTGCTTCTGCTGCTGCTGCGTTTGCTGTTGCTGTTGCTGCTGCTGCTGCTGCTGTTGGCGCTGCCTGACCAATTGTTTCGTTCTCTTTCTCTCTCTGGCTGTGTACTTTTTACATAATTTGACGTTATGGCGTCGAGTCGTCGTTGCGTCCGTTAGGTTGGAAACTCTTTAAAAACAGCCTGACAGCGTCGAAAAATTATCAAACCGCAGCTTGTTCCATTCGAATGAACACACCAGTGATTTCGGTGGTGCTTAACACAATCAGTTTAGTTCAAAAGAAACAAACAAACAGCAAAACCATGAAGCACTTCATTGCCACCGCTTGTGTCCTTCTTCTACTGGCATCATCCGGCATCTCCGCCGATCCTCTCAAGGCAGCCGACAACAACGATGAGCAACAACAGCCGGGCGTATTCGCCAAGTGCCTGGAGGCTGACTCAATCTCGTGTCTACAACTCACGGTACGGATTAACCAAAAAAAAAACAAGGATTAAATATTATATAAGAACAACCAAAAGAAAAATGTGTGGCACAGTGAAAGTGAAAATCAATATATATATATCATAATTGATAACTGACCGACTCAATAAGTGAAAGAAAGTCTGAACTGCAAAATGCAATAAAAGTACAAAAAATAAATACAATCTGCAAGTGCAAAGGATGAAAGTGTGCTAATCAACCCATTGGAATATTGACAATGATTGATGATAATTGATAATAATTATGTTTAGCTATGGCGAACTAATTGAACAACCCTCGCTAATTTGTGACTTCCCCTTCTTTCTTCCACGTGTCTCTTCTTCCACTCCCAATGCAGCTCTTCCGCAAGGCCAAGTCCATCTTCGACAATCCCGCCATCGAAATCTTTGGCGGCGTCTCATTGGTCAAGGCCAATGAAGGACGTCAGGGCAAATCGCTGGACAACTCCCTTGCCGTTGAGGCCGCACCCTCCGTTGAGGCCCGCACCGCCGAGATGGGCAACTATTTCATGGACAACGCGAAGAGTTTCTTTGCCGAGCGTTCGCTGAACTTCAACTTTGCCAATGCCGCACGCAGCGTTGCACGCGCCATTCCCGATGACATCAAGGCCGATCTGCGTGAACTGGTTGTTGAGTCGCGTACCCGCAAGAAGAAGCTGCTGAAGAAGTTCCTGCCCATCCTTTTGGGTGTTGGCGCTAAGCTTGCTGTGCTCAGTGTTGGCGCCATCATTGGTCTGTTCTTCTTGGCCAAGAAGGCTCTGATTGTCTCCGTGATTGCCTTCGTTCTTGCCCTGGCTGCTGGTGCTTCCAGTGGTTTGAGCCGTCTGGGCGGTTCCGGCGGATCCGGCGGTGGTCTGCTCGGCGGTCTGGGTGGTCTGTTCGGTGGCAAGAGCTCCAGCTCCGCTTCGGTCAGCTCTGGCGGCTGGTCATCGGGCGGTGGCTCCTCCAGCGGTGGCTGGTCTTCGGGCGGCAACTCTGGCTGGGACACGCATGGTGCCTACAGCTCACCAGTGGCCCAGACCATTGCCTACCAGGGCTACAAGCAGACCAGGCGGTAAGCCATCTTGGGCATCCAACCCACCCACATTCGCTGCTAAAAAAAAAAACACACGCACACAAAATGATGACAATTTTTTTAATGAATGTCTAAACATATATATATTTATATTTATTTATAAATTATTTATTTTAATTTATTTACCTAAAAACGTGAACGAGAGAAGGGGGGCGGGTGCAAAACAAAACCCACCACACCCCCCAAAACCAATTAAATGCATTCCCTAAGAATGCATCTCTCAGCAACGAGAGAAAACCGAGAAGAAAAAAACACACCAAACAACAGTCAAAACCAGTCAAAACCAACACCACCACCGAAACTTCACTTTTCATCTACACACCAAAAAAAACAAATGACAGTCAACACCCCACAACAACAATCTACAATCTATACACACCTTGATTTCACTCTTCTTCTTCTACAACTGTAATTTCAACTAAACTGTACTTTTTTTCACGGCTTCACTTTGATTAATGTGCACAAAATGCTTGAAACTAGTCGCGCCCATAAATCGAAGGCAAGTCACTGTTTGCTCTAACTATCCTCAATCTATCAATCTATCAATCAGTCTATCAATCTGCCTATCTATCAATCTGTCTATCTATCTATCTATCTATCTATCTATCTATGTATCTGCCTACTACTGTCCACCTCTGTATCTGTATCTGTATCTTTATCTGTATCTAAGTCTGTGTTTTCCCACATTTACCGCAAAAGAAAACTCTATATCAAAATGCTGCTACATCAAAGAATCAAATAATAATTCCGAAAATATATAAAAAAAAAATCACTGATCTTTTCATTTCCCACCCATTTGCATTTTTCAGCCATCACTCATACGCCTCATTGTCTGCGATTTGCATTTGCCTTGCGACAACAAAAACTTTCATCTCATTTTATTTCATTTTTTCACTCTTTGTTATCAACACTCAAAAATCGACAAAAATGTTTTCTAAAAAACAAATTTCACCCACTTAAACATTGTATTTTTTTTTTTTGTTAATCTTCATTTTCACTGCACTTCTCCTCAGTTCCCGTCCCTAGCTCTCTGAGTCGTTATAAAAGGTGCAGAATACAACAAAAGCAAATTTGCTAAAAAATAAAACAAACATTTTGCTACGCGCATTTTTTTTTATTTATTATTATTTGTATTTTTGGGCTCATTCAAAAGCGGTCCGCTTAATGCAACAACAATGGCCGCGTTTTTTGCACCTGTCTGCTGGCCATTATATTCTGAATTGGCCATTGTTAGCTGGCCGAGGTGATAAACAACAAAATTGAAGAAAGTTCGAGACGCCTCCGAAAAACGGCGACGCAACAATCGAACGAGCCGCAACCTTAACTAACTGCAGTTGGCAACGGCACTTTAGGGCCATCTGAGATTTACTTATGAATATGACCCAGTTAAGATGGGCTGCGCACTTGGCCGATACTAATACCAACACCAATGCCGCAGCCTCAGTCGATGTGCTGTGCGTCTGCCATTGCTCTTAACTGCTGTGCTACGTGCCTCTTGCCTCAAACTTCAGCTTTGGCTTTGGCTTTGGCTTTCTTCAGACAAATGTCAGCAATTAATGTGTCTGGCTGTTAAGCATTCATTGAGTTTTTTTTTCATCCTCTGCTCCTCTTCTTCTTCAGCCACTCCATGCTCATTTG
Organism: Drosophila demipolita; assembly: GCA_035042405.1. Taxonomy (NCBI): domain Eukaryota; kingdom Metazoa; phylum Arthropoda; class Insecta; order Diptera; family Drosophilidae; genus Drosophila; species Drosophila demipolita. The sequence continues at coordinate 8,537,718 of JAWNLI010000485.1, forward strand.
GGCCATCTTGTCGCCAACTGTTAGATTTGCTTAGCATTTAACTTTTTGTTTATATACATTTTTTGCGGCCGCTTAAAGCGCTATTTTTGTATACCTTTTTGCTGAGAGTATTTTAGTTTTTCAATGCAGTTTGTTATGTAATTTAAAGGTGACTTTTGCGAACTTTTAGTTAAGGTATTCATGAGCAGTATGAATAAATGGTTAATATAGTTGGCCTAAACATTATCTTATCGCAAATATTGCAATGAAATATTATTTCCTGGAAAAAGGGTATTCAATCTTCGTCATATTGTAGATAATTCTACTTTGTGGCTTTATAAAGATGACTTCGTGACTCGCCCAACATTTGGTTGACTGTTATTTAAGTGAAAATTTCTATTTATGTTGTTCACGCCTTAAATCAATTGTGAGACACGTTTACAGCTTGTCATTTCCCATAGCCCAATTGTGGGTGTCAGTTGACAAGTCTGGGCGAGATTCTGAAGTGGCATGCTGCCTGTTGCGTGCTGCGTGTTGCAGCAGTTGTCTATTAGGAAGGGAAAGTGACTTTACATCGAATTCAAATTAATTTTATACAGTGCCAGCGTCATGACAAGAAGGCGGCTTCAGTAACTGTTGCCACTTTTCATTTCATTTCAGGCCTAAACAACACAAAAAATGGTAGCATGCTAAAAAGATGACATGCAAATATGTATTACAAATCAATGAAAAATTAAACAATTAAAAATTCAATTTCCAACGCTTTCGAATGTTTTAATGAATTTAAATAACACCAAAGACTGTAATGAGATATCTCTACTAGAAACCTAATTTTGAAATTATATGAAAACTATTGAATTATGGAGGAGTATAGACAATCTACATATATTACAATCCGAGTGTGAATGATATATGAATCTTTACATTGTCTTACGCAGACATATAATATTATTATTTCATACCTTTCATTGAATAATAAAAAAATCATTTGATTAACTATTAAAATTGATTAAAATTGTGAATGAAAACATAATGTGCTGCATGAAATTGCATATTTATGCAATGATGCGTAATGTCGGAAATAACCCATTCAATTTCAAGGGAAGAAAAGCTACCAAAAATTATAAAATTTATTTGATTAGCCAATAAAAATATAATAATATTTATTTTATTAGCCAATAAGTTTGATTAAAATCATTGGCGACAATCTAATTTAATTTAATTCGCGAAATGTCTTCAAACATGTAAATTGAAAACAAACAACTAACTTCAGAAAACTTGTTAACAAACTTATTAATTGTGTGTTACATAAATTGGGTGTTTTTGCACTGGGGGCTATTAAATCTTTTGTGCTCCCTTCTGAGCTTATAGCTCCTCCATTAATCCTAACAAATGTCAGAATCATTTTTGTGTATTTCATGGAAACTCAAAACATGCATTCCTAAAATGCTGCAATTAATTATGTAACATAAACAAAAATAAAATTCACTTCAGCTCTTCAATATTCTTGAAAACCAAATTCGAAATTTATTTAATTTTATCTACACATTCAAGTTTTTTATTACTTAATAAATGCGAGAAAATTATAAATTAAAGCATAAAATAAAGCTGAGATTTTTTGAGCTGCGCTAAAATGTTGGCTTTAAAAATTGAGCAGTTTTCAAGCTCAACTTAAAGCTTAAAAAGAAAGTCGATAAAGCAAAAAGTTGGACTTTCACAGGGCTTAAACCAACTTGCTTTGAGCTGCCGCTTAAAAGTAGGCAATTCTTGTGCTAACTGAAACCACTGTTAATGTGGCTGAGTGTGGTGTCTTTGAGTTGGTGGTTTAAGACACGACTGCAACTGAGTGAAAAGCTTTCGACCAAAAACTTGTTGTGCGGTTTCAAATTTCAAATGCGCTGCACGTGCGACTTTTGTTATTGGCCTTTTATGGCCTAAACAACAGTCGCGGTGGCTGTGGCAGTGGCAGTGGCAGTGGCCAGGCTGTGGCTGTGGCTGTGTTTGTGGTAGTGGCAGAGACATGGAGTATGATTTAGTTACGCTGTTATTGTAGTTGTTGTTGTTGTTGTGTTGCTTGTTTTAGTGTTGCTGTTGGGAGTTGCTTGTGTTTGCAATGTTGATTTTGCCTCGTGCGCTTTTCCGGTTTGCGGTTTGGCGGTTTGGCAGTTTGCGCATGGGTCAATGCACACTTTACGGATTTGGGTTTAAAATGCTGGCCATTTCACTGCGCAGCTAGCCAGGTGTGTGAAAGTGTTGCAACAATATGCGCTGCTCTTGCCACCACCAACTTACCAGCAATAATTGAACACTCTTTCGAACTGACATTGAATAATATGCATACATTTAATATGTGTACTCTCCAAATAAGCAATTGCATCTGGGCTTGAACTTACCAACTGAAATATACAAATAATAAATACAAAGAGTAACTGTTTAGTTCACACACACACACACACAATTTTCGATGTGTGAAAGTTGTCAGCTTGCCACTTTTATTGTCAACACATTAACAAACAATCGAATTGAAATTAACGAAACGTGCAGCTGATAATATTTAAAAATGATGCTGATCATCACAATCATGCTCATCATCATTATCATCATCTCATCATCTATCATCATCATCATCATCATCAACGTGATCAGTGATATTGACGTGCGGACAATGGCCATAATGTGCGGCATCTGTCAACCTGGTTAAAGCGTATCGCTTTTGGCCAAACAAAAGAACAAATCGAGTTAACAACAACCGAAAGTGAAATGCCATTTTTGACCAGTATAAGTGCCACGTGTGTGTGCCTGTGTGTGTGTGTGCCTGTGTGTGTGTTCATAAAGATAATGGCAATTTCTTTAATGAAATGCCTTGAAAGTGAAACCTGTGCAATTAAAAGCAGATCGGGGCAGCCGCAGCAAAAGCACTGACCACGCCCACCTGCCCATCCGCCCATATTTTGGCTTTCGCTTTTTTGGCCAGCCAGCTGTTATCTTGAAATTTTTAATTATGAGAATCTGTGGGTATAACGACTATTTGATGCTCTTTAGCACAAATTTTAGAGAACTAAAAAAAAGTCGAATTTTTTATAGTTTGGGTTAAAATAAAAATACAAAGTAAAAGTCTTTTTGCATAACAAAAACATAATTTTCTTTTTCTTTATCTATTAAATATTAGAGATAAAAAAACTTGTTAGAATTTTTTTATAGCTCTGCGTATTATAAAAACACAGCAAAAAAAAATTAAAATTGTAATTTCTTTATCTATTAAATTAATTTTAATTTAATTTAAATTCAACGGCTTTCAACAATACATATTTTATAGCAATTTAAATTCTTGTCAACTTTTTCCTTCATTATGTGCTCGACTTGAATAATTATTATATATATATTTTTTTTGTCATTTCTTAAGTGTGCTTGAATAGAATTGTAAAGACCACATTCGAGGTCATTCCAATTTAAATTCAATAGTTTAAATTTTCTCTCGATGTATATATACAAAAATTTACCAACACATATATAATTTGGATAATACCAAATTGGTGTCTCACGATGTCTTTCGCTGACATAAACAATACCTGAATGACTTTATGATACCCTTACTTAAGTATTTTATGCCAAGAGGGTATTCAATAACTAAAACTTGAGCTCGAAAATAAAGAAAGAAAAAACAACAAAGATTATGATGTGGAAACTCTCACTTTTACGATTATTTTTCTTCTACTTAGCTTTCGGTCGTCATTGTCAGCGACATTGTTGAAGTTATTGTTGTAGTTGTTGTTTATTGTTATTGTTGTTGTTGTTGTGTTTTCTTTTGTTATTAGGGTTGTATGTATTTTCTGTCCCATAATGATTAGACTTTCGCAGTCGCAGTCTGGGCCTTGTTCGTTTTGAGGTAGAAAATAAAGCATAAAGTCAATTTTATGCTCAGTTTTTGCTGCTGATTGGCCCACGGATCACATCATGAAAGTGGTTAACAACGTATTAACTGTTCACTGTTTGGCCGATGTGTGATTTGGAGCAACACTAAATAGCTTAATTAGAAGCTGTTAGCAAGGGCCAGAAATCATCTAATGTGGGTCACACCTTTCTCTGCTCAATCGAATAATCGAATAATCACATTAATCGTCTTTAATTTCCATGCGATGCGCTGCCCCCAATATGCTGCCTCCCGGGTGGAGGTTGGGAATGACGGCAGGGCGGAACCGGACTGACAGAGATTCATTCATTCAACAAAAGCATTGTGACCAACCCACCTCACAATCATTTAAATTCAAATTGTTGTTGCGGCTTTGCTGGTTTCGGTTTCAGCTATTTTTAGCCATTTATCATTTGCCATTTGCGTTTGCTTTGGCAGCACGCGCTCCTCGTCGCAATCTGCATCGTTGTCTCCAATCTCGCATCTTAAGTCTCGATCCGGTGTGGAACCGTAGTACATTAGAAAAAAAAGCTATTTAAAATTTATCAAATTTTCTAACAGTTGAGATTTAAAATGTGAAGAAAAAATCACTCTAAAAACTCACTCTTAAAATTGCCCAAGTATTGTCAGCATCGAAATCGAATATGGAAATACATTGGAAAAATTAAAGCTTTTCTAAATTCAAACAAATAATATCTACATTTCTACAAAAGTGTTTCTAAAATATTCAGAAGATATCGTTGAATATTTTTAGTGCATAAAAACCAAATAGACATACAAATTTTTTCCAGAAATGTTGAAAAACTTAATAAAATTAAAATTTTAAATTAATTAATTTTTTCAAGCTGACTTAAGCTTTTTTTTAAATGACAACACGAATTATTTAAGAACTTAAAATACCTCAAATATAAACAAATTATATAATCTGAATTTTAAAAATGAATACCTAAATATTTCACACAAAAAAAAGTAAATATTTGAAAACATTTGTGAGTCTTAAATCAATTGCGAATTTTTGCAAAATGCATTGTATAATTTCTCTGAGTGTAGGAATCAATTGTCAGAGTGTGAATTTTGTGGCTTTGGCTATGTTTTATTTAATTATTTTTTAGTTGGTGTTTTACATTTTTGTACCTGTTGTTGTTGTTGTTCTTGTTGTTTTTGCTGCATTCACCTGGCCATGTCTCTGTCATTTTTGAATTTCTACAATATCTTTTGGTATGCAGCCGGCCAAACGAGTTGTTGTTGTTGTTGTTGTTGTTGCTATTGTTGTTACTGTTGTTGTCGCTGTTGCCAGAGTAACGGCTAAAGAAAGTGCTGGTCGGGGCTGGGGCTGGTGCTCGACTTTGGACTACTCGGTTGGCTGTTAGCTGTTTATATCCGTTTTAGGTTCGATTTATGCCATTTGATAAATACAAAAACACATTCACACAATCAGAAACCCCAGACCGCCACACCAAGCTCAACCAACTATGGAGTTCATTCAGCAACATGCAACATGTCGGCCAAATTCACTTCCACACCCCAAGGCAAACACACACACACACACACACAGGCACACACGTGTTGCTTGCTCAGGTAGAAATACAAATAAAAAAATATATAAATCTGTAAGATTATAAGAAAAATTTCACTTTCTCAATGCTTATCAGTTATTTATAAATATGGAATGTTTTCGGCCGTCTCGCACCAAGGATAAATAAAACATGTCCGTAAACGATTCCAACGAATAAACGTGGCTAAAAGCGATAAAGATTTTCTTCAAAATTGTTTTGTTGAATCTTTCATATTGATTCTTAAATATACTTAAAATCGTCTGTATCCCCAGGCATTGTCTGGGCGTTTTATTAAAAAAATAATAATATTAAAGAATTTTTGTAACCAACATAAAAAAAACAAAAAAAAAAATTCTTAATAACAACAATTACAAGTATAATTTGAAGTCCCTGGGGGAAACTGTGTGTCATTTCTAGCTTGACATTGATCGATTGTTTGGGTCAACTGCATTCATCTTGCAGATAAATAAGAGATATGTTTAGCTTTTACTTTGGCAGTGGGCGAAGTGCCAAATAAGCCAAAATTTTGATGTATAGCTGAGGTCAGGTGTGCAATTTACAGCTCGATTGGACTGTGTGTGTGTGTGTAGATTGTTGTGTGTGAGTCTAATCCATTAATAGCACAGCGGCGGATGACGGCCTGAACATGGCTGTGGAGTGTTTTCAAACTTCAGCTATTTTAGCTATTGGCCAAATACCTTTCAGCATGCCAATTACTCGTGACAATAACCGCTGCAACAACAACAACAACAACCACAACAAACGACAAATTGGCCAGCGACTCAAAGTGCCGCAAGTTCGATAAATACACAGAACAAAATACACAAATTTTGGCATTCAATTTACGTCTAATAAAGCCGAAAACTTAACTAAATTTACACAATTTTTAATTACCATAAAAGCCTATTTGCTATTAAATTAAATTAAATTAAATAAACTAAATTAACACTATTATTAATTACCATAAAAACCTATTTTCTATTAAATAAATAATTTATTTACTTATGTAGATTATTTTAATATCAATTCATAATTTAAATATCTTCTTTTTTTTCTTTTATTATGCGCATAACTATAATTTTTAGTTTGAGTAAGTCAAATTCAATGAATGAAAACTTCACATTAAATAAATTATTTATAAGTCTTCAAAATAAGCATTTTCTCATTAAATTAGTTAATGAGTGAAATCGAAATTTCCCAGAAGTTTTTCATTTCCCAGAAGAGCTCATTGCGAGTTGGTAACTATTTATAGCTTTTTGGGTTGTTAATGAAATTCCAACATAATGATGCCAATGAATCAGACGATCTGTTCTTAAATTCCATTTTCAGCTTGAATTATTCAAATAACAAACAACTTTGCTTGGCTAGAAAAAAGTGTGCGCAACAAAATTCAAGTCTGTCTTATTTAAAAAAAAAATATTTTTATTAAGTTAAAATGATGAGAAATAAATATGAGTCAAGTCAGATAATCTTAAATTTTTTTTTATGAAAAATAATTAAATTTTTGAGTGAAGCCTAACAAACATTGTAAACAACATTTAAACATTAATAAAGTAAAATTATGTTTAAAAAAATTGCCTTATATTAAAAAGTGAAAGTACAATTTTATATTTGTAGGAATTTTTAATTTATAATTTAAAAATTACAATTAACACAAAAAACTGTTTTGTATTAAGAAGTAAAAGTAAATTGTTAAATTTTTACTAATTTGATATATATAGTTGCTAAAGAAATGTTGACTGTGTAGCGCTGCTGCTACAGATACAGATACATGGGGCATGGGCCGGGACCGCACCCCTTTTAGCGTATATGTAAGAAAGTATGTATGTCTGTATGTATTTTATGTATGTATGTATGTAATTCGCATTGGGTCTCGCAGGCCGCGCGAAAAAAAATAACTTTCACTGAAGCTGATTTAAAGCGGACGCTGCTGCCTCGTATTTGTCGTCTCAGCTGCTCCTTGTGAAAAAGGCTTGCTGATGAGAATACACACACTTTGTTAGCCAGTTGGCCGTTAAGCAAAAGCCATAAGCCATAAGCCATAAGCCATAAGCCATCAGACATCAGACATAAGCCAAAAGCCTTAAGCTATAAGCCGCGCAATCGTGACGAAAAGCCATCAAGTGGCTCCAAAGTTGCCTCAAAGTGGATGCCAGCCTGGCCATTGACACTTGCTCGGCAGCACCGCACCGCACCGCATCGCACTGGACCGCACCGGACCGGACCGGACATGTGCACCGGCATCCGCAAGCCCCCTTTGCATAGATGCCATGATGCGCTGGTAAACATTGTACTTTCATTTGGCAAACGTTGCAGACTTCAGATGTTCCTGGAAACCGTAGCAACAACACACATGTCGACAATGTGCCCACACATTGCGTTCATTTCAAAGTGCAGACAACAACAACAACAACAACAACAAATGTTTGTAATTAACTCGGCCTACAGTTAAAGACTTAATTATTATTGTTAATTGACCATATTGCTCGTGCCGCCGGAAACACCGTTTGATCAATCAAACTTAAGGCGCTCATTTTGAAGTTCATTTCTGATTAGCTGGTTTGATGTTTTGACGGCTTTTGTTTCTGACCGAAATACCAATGAATACAACAGAAGAAAGTTGAACAATGGGGGGACTAGAATTTGGCCTGGTCTTCGTTTAGTTGGTCTTTTTAATTCACTTAATTTAATTAAGAGCCTCGTTTAAAGTTTCAATAAAAAAAACCAGCTCAAAGTAAAAACGATGAACAATAAAAATTTCACTTTAAAGAATGCATTGAGGCATTGAAACCGCGAGCATCCGGCCAGGGTCCGCTCCGGTCGACTTGGGCCAATTTCTACAAAGACAGCAGAAGGTTGCCTGACCTGTTCCCCCACCCCATCCCTCCCCCCCCCCTCTGAAGCAAGACATCATAAATAATGCAACAGCAACAGCATCAAGGGCGTTGCTGCTGCAATTGCGTGAAAGTCGCGGAAGCTGTCAAAGCCTCAAGTTTGGACGTTATCCTCAAAAAAAAAAACCAAATAACTGAGAAGAACTGGGCACACACAGAGTGGAGCAAAAAGCGAAAGGGCTGGCCACACGTGCGCACGGCTGGCCATGGCCTAAGATCGGGCCATAAGACTGCAATTTTGGCAAAGTTTCTCAGAGACTGGCCAGAAAAAACCCTTTCTCTTTCGAAAGAAAGCGTTTCTTTAGACCGTGTGAATTGGCCAATGTAAAATACGAGCAGCGCCAAAGAAGTAACTGCAATCGTCGTAGGGCCAAAAACACACAAACAAACAAAAAAAACAAAACGTTTTTTCACAAATTATGTAATCCAGCTAAGAGCATTTTGTATCTTTAAATTTTATTTTCTTTTTTTTCTTGGTTTTTTTTTATTTATGGTAAATGTTGCGCCATCCATTTTGTTTACACTTGGCCATCAATTATTCAATCTGTGACTAACCCCACACCAGCTTACATAAAAAAAAATAATAAAAAAAACTTAGCAACTCAACTAATAATTTATTGAATAAATGCTGCTATCAACATTGTCGTCTATTAACGCTTTTGCTTCTGGCCAGCTGTAAATGTTGATTATGTCCGTTGTGTTAGATAATAATTAAATGTGTACCATATGCGTTGCTGGCCAGCTCTGGCCAACTATAACTGTAACTGTATCTATATCTATATCTATATCTGCATCTGTATCTGTAGCTGTGACTCTTCGGCTGCTGATGCTGCATTATTTGTGAGGCATCATCATGGAAAGTGAAAGTGTGTTCAGAGCGTCTCAAGTTTTGTTGTTGTTTTCGTGCATTTTTAATTTGTATCTTTGAAGTCGCGTCGCATTCGTTGCGAGGCGTTGCTAAAATGTTGAAATATTTATGCTAATGGCCGTGGCAGGTTTGGCGACCAAGCGATTACAACAGCCAACGCTAATTTTGTTATAGGGCATCACACTGCCTGCCACATCTCTGTCTCTCAATGTGTGTGGGCCTCGCCTCCCCGGTATTCCCAAGCAAAGAAAACAATAACTGAGAAAAGAGTGAAAATGCAATTGGGAATTTCAATAGTTGTTTGCACTACGATTTGCATTATCATAGTGGTCATCAAATTTGTATTTTATTTACGCAGTTGGCTTGCACACTTGGCTAACTAATTAAATAAAAAAAATTATTATTATTATTCGATTTAAATTTATTAAAGTATTAATTTTATTATTTAAACAGAAAATGTTTTGTAGGCGATTATTTATTTTTGAGTGCATTGAAGTGCTGAGTATAATGAATAATGATGCACAAATTGATGTCCAATGATATGTTAAAAATGAAGCCATTAAAATTGTCATTTCAAATTTGAGTTGTGTTTTCACTGGGATGTAAAAACTGCAGTGGCAGCAACTTCAACATCAGCAATAGATTTAGCATTGTAGTTGCCACAGCACCCACAGCACGGCAAGTGCTTGACGCACTCAGTCAGTCATTCACTCACTCAGTCAGTCAGTCAGTCACTTAATCATTCATTCATTTATTCATTCATGCAGTTTTGTTAGCTTACATTTTGAAGAGTTGCAAAGTTGCACGCGCTTCGGTCACAAGGCGGTGAATGTTGTCTACGAAAAAGGAAAATTAACGTTGAACTTTCTTTTTCTGCTGCAGCAACAACAACAGCAACAACAACAACAGCAACAATAATATAAATAAAATATGTACCCCGCTTCTTGTTGTGTTGCCGAGGCTGCTTTATATGTATATTCACATTGGGCTTTTTATGGTCTTGCCGCTAAAACTTGTCGAACTGTTATGAATTTTACTTTTGGTTTTCATAAGCAAGCACCAAAATCAAAACCAAATAAACCTGTTGATGCCACTTCGCCTGCCAGCCTGTCTGTCTGCCTAACTGCCTAACTGCCTGCCTGCCTGCCTGCCTCTCTGCCACAGCTGCAACAATAGAACAAGAAGACAACTCCCCGTTTTAAATATCGCTTAAGACTGCTGATGTTGCATGCGTCTCTCATCGTTATCTGGGGCCGCTGAAATGCAGTGAAAGTGTCGTTTCTCATCATTTCTACAAACAAGCTAAAAATCACAAAAACAACAAAAATTGAAAACTACAACTAAAAGTTAATTAAATGTCAAATAATTCAGCACACTGCTTCGAGCAATGCCCCGTTGCAAGATTTGCATCCCTATGCAACAGCCTCACGCAATGCGTGTGCAACGGTAATCACCGCACCCCCCCCCCCCTTCCACTTACCCCTGCCGATCACTCGTGTTGCATATAAAATTCGCTTTCACTGCCTGCTCTGGAAAAGCATTTTCACACCATATCAGCGCCCCGAAATTTGTAAGCGCATATTCACACATCCATAATACTTTAATTAAGCATGCTCAACACTTTCTTGCCGGCCAAGTGCCGGCAGCTTGCGGCATGCGGCATGCATCCTGGCTTAAAGTGTTTTTTTTTTTTTTATCAACTCTCTTTTTCCTGATGACTTTCATTTATGCGGCGACTGCGGCGATTGCGGCGACTGCTGCTCCTGGGCCGCGCTGCTATTTGTGCACTTGTATTTGTCGCAGTGTAACCACTAGCCACTGGTTGGCCACTGTGGCTACTGGTCAATATGTTTGCCCAGTCGACTTTCGGCACACTTTGGCCATGCCGGAGAGTCAATAACTCAGACAAGCAGACGGCTATTTATTTTGGCCATTCGTATTTGACAACGCACACAAATATGCACATAAATTTATGCAGCAAAGATAAAAAAGTTGAGCGGAGGAGAGTTGGGCGGGGGGACGGATATAAAAAGGGCGCACAACAGTTAGCTGCATGCCACACACAGCAAGAGAGAGAGAGAGAATTGTCGCAACTTTCCCTTTTTTTGGATTGACTGCGATCTGGTTTATGATTTTATTCGGAATATCTTATTGCTGCTTCTTTATGGCCAATTATTTATTGGTGTGGCCCACATTTGCACAGCTATCGTTGGCTGCTCTTTTATGTAACACAAATTCTAATGGGCACACACGAAACACAACGCGGTGCAGATACCTGACGATCGAACCGTTACAGGTGAACCAGTGAACGGTGTTCGGTGACCGGTGATCTGTGACCGGTGGCAAGTGGCAACATTGTGGCATCTGTTTGTGGCACGCTCTTGGCTGAGCACTATTAAAAATGCGAAAGGGAAATGGCTTTTACTCTAAACAGAGTTGGCCAGTTGACGATTAAAATGATTTCAATTTCAATTTAAAAACAATTAAAGTTGAAGTTTACGATTTTTTTTCTCATTTTTATTTTCTTTTTGATTATGGGTAAAAGTGAGCATCAACTGTGGGAACAGTGCAACATTCGTCCATGTTGAATCCACAGATTACTTGCCTCAGCTGATTTTGACAATGTTACATGAACTTCAAGCGAAAGCAACGCAGGCTAACAACAAATTACATTAACAATGCTTTTCCAAGCCAAAGTCAACGACGACGACGACGACGACGACGACGACGACGACGACGACGACGACGACGACGACAGCAGCAGCGCGGTTACCGTTGGCTTGCAAAACGAAAGACTTAAGCGAGAAACTTGCACGACCAGTTCTTCTTGGCCGAGGCTGAAAAATGCTTTCGTTCGTTCGGCCAGCAGCAGCAGCAGCAGCAGCAGGTCGGATGAGTACATGCCGCCTATATAAATTGTGCTGGGCCATTGGGAAATTGTATCATTTCATCCTAACCCGTCAAAGCAGCAACACAGCAGCCAACAGCAGCGTTGTGCGCCGTTTGTGAGCTAACCAACAAAAAACAAAACAAAAAAACAACAAATAACCAAAAGAGAAAGTGCAACAACAACAACAACAACAGTCAATTTTTGTGTTCGGTACAAAACAACAACAACAAAACAGTGCGCCCTCAAAAAAGGACTATACAACAAGAACATAAACAACAACAACAACAACAACACAACAAGTGCAACAAAACAACAAAAAAAACAAAAATATGGCAAATAGCAAAGTTATTTTCGGTGTCTTGTGTTTGGTGACGCTGACCGTGGCACTCCCAGCTGAGGAAACACGCGGCCATGCCCGCAACGCCATCGGCGGCAGCGGCGACAATGACATTATGGATAGCATCTACAGCGAGTGCCTCCGCAAGGATTCCGTTTCGTGCGTCAAATACAAGCTGTTCAACTTCGTCGACAAGGTGCTGGGCGTGCGCGATCAGTTCGCACTCACTGAGGGCGTGACTGTGGTGCGCTCCTCGGATGCACCCGTGCAGGAGGCAGCTCGTTCCATTTCTGGCGATGAGTCGTTCGAGTCGTTGGCATTGAATCGCATCAGCAGCTTCCTCAACACGCACACCATCAAGGTCGAGCTGAAGGGTGCCGATATTGTGCAGGCGGTGAGCTCAACTGGTCGCGCTTTGGAGGATGCTTCCGAATCGCTGTTCGGCAGCAACGATCCCAATGCGCCCGAGGAGAGCCGTGGCAAGAAGAAGAAGGCCGCCAAAATCTTGGGACCCATTCTCGCCCTGATCGCACTGAAGGCCGCCGCTCTGTTGCCACTCCTTTTGGGCGCTATTGCATTGATTGCTGGCAAGGCTCTGTTGATTGGTAAGATTGCCCTGGTGCTCTCAGCGGTGATTGGCCTGAAGAAGCTGCTGTCGCAGGAGAAGCACGTCACCTACGAGGTGGTCGCCCATCCCCATCACAGCAGCAGCCATTCGGTTAGCCACGGCAGCGACTCCTACGGCAGCGGTTACAGCGCCGATGCGGGCGCCTCATCGGCATCGTACGGCAGCAGCGGCCATGGTGGCTGGGGACGTTCCATTGATGCCCAGGATCTGGCCTACTCTGCCCAGAAGCCACAGGCTTAAGTCACACAAGTCACACTCACCATGAAGATGAACCACCCGGATGAACCACACACAAAAACGCACCACTAACCAGCAAACCAACTGTTGAGCGATCTTCCGCTCAGAGACGCAGACGCAGACGGAGACGGAGACGGAGAACACATATTATTTATTGTTCGTTTTAATTAATTTATTAATATAATTTATTTTATTTATTTTCCGCACACAAAACACGTGACAAAAGCACGTGACACACAAACAAACTGGAAAACTAAGCGAAAAATGAAACGCAACAAAAAAGAAGCAAAAAAAAAAACAAAAAACAAAAAACAGATCATAAAAAACTAAAGACAAAAAAGACATCGTAGCGAAAAGAGAAGAAGCAGAATGCTGAGTGTGCTTGCATTTAGTTATGCTTAACCAATACATACATAAAACAAATACCACACACACACACACACACAGATACATATAAAGCTAAAGTTTAAGTTTGTAAAAAATGTGAAAAAAGCGAGAGTTAAAATCGGTACCTTATGCAAAAAAACGTTTCAAATACTCAAAATAAGCCCAGGCGGCGACTCTGTGCAGCGTTTAGCCTTAGGTTCTTAGCTCGCACCAGCACACACACACACACACACACTCATACACACACATTGTATCTATCTATCGCTGTTTCTTTCTGTAATGCACATAGATTCTCTACAGCTCGAACACATCTTACATTATCTGTCCATTAACTAACCACAACGACTTCTACGAAATATCTACTATCCATCTAGAGACTATACCAAAACTTTGTTGGTTGCCATGCAACAGTTTGCAACTTTGCAACACATCTGACTATCTATCTAATTAATGCTATACTCTTACTCAACACTACTCTACACTACACTATTCAACACTACTCTACTTTACTGTACTCTACTGTACTCTACTCTACTCTATTCTACTCTAATCTTTACTCTTCTCTAACTATCTACATGCAATTCTAGTCTTATATTACGACACCAACAAAACCAACAACAACAACAACAACAACAACAAACAGCTACAGCTACAGCAACAACAACTACTACTAGCTTTAAAAAAAAACTAGCTCCTAACATTCTATCAGTATCTTTTCGAGACACATTTATCTATGTATATCTGTCTTTGAATCTATGCATTTCGAGTCATAGTTTTGGTCACATATTCGCCATAACTTGCCATAGTTTTCCTGCCTAATGCACACAAAACTCGAATTCAATTTCGATTTTAGCTCATCTGAAAACTTGACTTTAAAAAATTTCCGATTTCCATTCAAATTCTTTCAACTTTCTTATTTCATTTTGCACCTTCTCATGCTGCTCCATCCATCTCTCTCCCACACACTCTCTCTCTCTTTCTCTCTCACACTCTCTCCTCTCTCTCTCTCTCTCTTTCTCTCATATTTTTCTCTTCATATCTACATCTTTCTCACGCTCTCACATTTTAAACTTCTGCTGCTGCTGCTGCATTTTCTGTCACTTTCTAACGCTCCACTTTCGAAGCACACACATCGCACCGTACGTTCTCTGTAACCATAGTTCACTGTAGGCATTTTTTTTTCCATATATATTTTCTACTCTGCGACTTGGTTGGTTTTGCCACAGTTGCCAGTTGTTCGTTTTTTTTTTGTATTGTGGCTTAAACTTATTTTTAATGCAGTCTTAAAAATATTTGTTTAAATCACTTTGAAAGCCGAAAGCTGGCCGAAAGCGCCAAGTCGCCACAGAGCTGATTGTCAACTTTACTTTAAATACACACACACACAAACATATATACAAATATACAAGATAATATCTTAGGCAGAATCGTACGGCACTTTCACAGCGAGCAGCATAGAAACTGCAGAATTTGGCCAACTCACAGAAGAAGACGAAACACAATTATCATAAATCACAAATCACACACAAAAGAATGTAAATCTAACAGCATCTTTTCTCTCTGTCATAAATGCATGTCATTAAAAATGAAGAAAATCAATAAGTACAAAAAAAAAATACACAAAACAAAAAAAAAAATAAAAATACAAACAAACAAACAAACAAAATAAACAAACAACATGAAAATAAATCAAGCAAGGAATAAATAAAAAATAAATCAATGAAAAATCAAATCATGAATTCCCATCAATATTATTACTATTATTGTTTATGGCCAACAGGTGAAAGCGAAAAGATGAATACATGATGAAATTTTGTTTTGCCTTTAAGCCAAACACATAGGTGAGGCGCTGCATAATGGGCAAGCCAAGAGATCAGGTTGACAGGTCCATCTTTGGCCAGAATACGAAATGCGAATGCGAATTTGCTTTCATATCAAGTGAAATTGATTTTCGACCCAGTTGCCTAAGCGAATTTTGCCCGTTAAGAGGTGTAAATAATTATGACTCTGGCCAAGACAACAACAACAACAGCAAGAAAAATGTTCAGGCCGAAAGTGTGCCCCGCCGGCTACCGTTGATCTGGCCAAAAACAGTCGGCCAACAGACAGTGAAAGTAAACATTTAGGTAGCAAAAACAACATCAACAACAACAACAACAACTATAACAACAACACTAAAGACATAAAGTAAATGCATTTGAAAACGTGTAGTGAAAATCTAAAGAAATGCCATACATTTTTTAGGCGGGTAAGGGGGATGTTGTGCGGCAGGGGCAAAGAAAGGTTGTCTGAGCCAAATTAAGTCGCATTAATTGCTAACAAGTCAAACTCTTGACCATTTGACCAGCGCCCCTCGCTGAGAGAGACACACAGCAAAACAGAAAAGAGCACAAAAAGTCAATTAAAAGTGGGCAACTCTGTGACACCAAAATGCGTGGCAAATGCTACAAAAAAAAAAAAAAAAAAAAACTGTGCAACACCTCACACCCGAGTTGCAAGTGGTATGCGTTAATTGTGTCGAGTCGGCATCATCATTAGAATGTGCTGATGAAATTGTGGTTGTAGGCCTCAAAGAGCGGTCAATCGACATGTGCTTCACTTTTTAGCTGCGACATAAATTCTCCACGAACACACCTTAAAAAACATATATCATTTAAGATGACCCTTAAAAAACTGAACTTTCTTCTTTCACTCGGCATTATCTGTCGCTGCTTTCTATATCCTACAACACAAGAAATGTATAAAAAAATGTCTGCGAAATCTTTTCTTTTTGTTTTATAGTTTTTTATTTAATCTTATTAGTTTTGTAAAAGCTATAACGGTACAGGGGATATTTTTAGTTGATCATTGCCTGACTTTTTTAGTTGCCCTGCTCACTTTTTTATTACATTTTTTACTTGTCTTCTTTGCTGAGTAACTTTCAATTTGATTTATATGGATTGTGCCTAGATTGGTTTGCAGCTGACCTTGAAGTCGGTTTGCCTTTGAATTTTCACTCGACAGATTTCCAAATTCACTAGACGCCCTTTTCATCAGTTGCCACGTTTTGAATCCATTTCTTATTGTCGACTTTTAAAGCGTTTTAACCTTTTATTTCGTCGCATGCTGCTAATGGCTTAAGTTGATTTCATGGTAAGTTCAATCATTATGGGGTGTTAAATAGCACTTTTCACTTCGATTGGTCAGCGGGTGAGTTATTTTTGAATTACATTTGGTTGTCCTATGCAAATCGTAGCAACCAGCTACCAAAAAATGAAAGCCTATCCATGTGATTCAGAGCGAACTACCGTTGTGCTTGCAGCCGCTAGAGAAATGTGGCTGCAGCTGTGGAGTCGCAAAAGAAAAGCTGGTGCAATGGGAAAGATCGCTGGCTACCAAACAATTTCACATTCTGAAAACCAGATAAAAAAGCCACAAAAATTTACAATAATTCATAAGCCGGCAGCGAATTGCGCACACACGCTCCAATGAAAGAGATAATTGAGAGAATCATTTTGGCTGCCCAATTTGCAATGTGCACAATTTCACTGTCAACGGACCTCAGGCTGAACCAACTGGATGACATGCTCCTCCGCTCTTTGCTTGCCTGCAAGGGCGTCCAACATAGCAAATGTTGAATGCATGCCGAACGAAATGGAAACGAGTTTGGCTCCGTGGCTCCCAGAAAGCGGGTCACCAGAACATAGCCAAGAAACAAGACAAGACAAAAAAAATAGCAGCAACTGCAATGTTTTTGCATATTCCTAAAAAGCCAACTGGATCGGTTGGCCTTGCTCTGCGCTTTCCAGCATGAACAGAAATCACATGTTTGCTTATAATACTTAATATAAAGCGTTTTTTCCTGCCTGTCATCATTTTTCCACTCGAACAAGTTTTCCCACACTCGAAAAACACGCACTGCATTTATGATTGCTGTAATTGTTGCTTCTACAGTTGCTCATGGAAGCGTTTAGTTTGGCCATTAGGCGCCTCCGTGAGCAGTTGTGATTATTGGTAATGATTAATTGAAAGTTAATTAAGCACGCGAGAAGCACAGAAAAGAAATACAAACAATTTAATAACGCCGCCCAGATGATTTAACGGTTGATTTATCATTATTCGCTTAACTTATTACTCACTTAAAGCAGTTTATTTCACTCTTCGGTTAGTTAACATAATTGCGCATAATTGATGAGCTGTAATCCAGACAAGCGGTCAGTGGATTGTGCCGCTTGAATAACCATTTATCTAGCTGCATATTTATAACATAATCTCACGCATTGCGCGAAACAATACTGCCAATTAAAATCCAATTTGAACTGCGGTTGCGGATTTGATTCTTAGATGAGATTTATTTCTGAGAATATTACAACATTTTTAAAAATACAATTTTGCTCATTATATCTGTTTACATCTTTAATTTAAACTTGAAAATAAAATTCTTAAAATATAAAGAATAAATACATATTATTTCCGTACATAATTATTTAACTTCTCATTAAACTTATCTCCCTAAATATTCAAATTTAGAACCGGTTTCCATGTTAAACATCTAAAATGGTTTTACCCATTAGACAGATTTTACCTTCTTTAATTTAATTCATAATTATTAAAATATTTCAAAACTTAATATTAAAGTATTATTTTAGCGAGCACACATTTCCAGCTTCAAATCTTCGTGCACTAAAATAAAAAGCTTTTCCTCGACTTCGTTAAGCCAGAGCAAGTTTGTGTCTTAACTCTTTCGTTTTTTTATCAGCCTCAAACTTTTTCCACCATCAGCCTAAAAGTATGCAATGATTTTTTGTAGATGAGCTGCACTAGGTTTGTTGCTGATGTTTAAGGTATTATTTGGATTAAGAAGGATTAGAAAAACTTAACTCAAAACAATAAATGTCAGCATTAAATCGTAATATAAAATTTGATTTTAATGATTTGTTAAGCCTGAGCTTAATCAAGTTTATTGTACGTGTTTAGGGTATTATTTGTTTTTAGAAAAAAAAATGAAAAATGTAACTAAAAATAATAAATGTCAGCCTTAAATTATAGGAATACTTTAATCTTAAAAATAAACATGAATGCTTTATTCTGATCTAAAATATAAACATGAATGCTTTATTCTAAATATTGAAAAATACTGTGCGCTTTTAATATTCCGCTGGTCTTAATTAAATTCAGTATTTTCTTCAAAATTCGTTTATCTTCTAGCTAAAGACCAACCCAAAATTTAAGCTGTTCAACTTTAATTTAAAGTACATTTCTTTTTCACTACTAAAAGAGTCATTTAAAAAAATAATTAAAAACTTAAGCTATTGTTAGATGTGCTTTGATTGAGAGCGTCTACTGTGCCTCATTTTCAGCAATGCACATATGTTTATAAAAAGAAAAGTTAAAATTAACGATAATTTTGTGGGACGACAGTGAATCTGTGATAAAAAAAGCCAAAATAAAAAAACCGCAATGATTCAGTCTACTAAGTTTTAGCAAAAAGGAAACTTGGCAAACAAACTTTTGGGATGAGTAGCTGCACTTAATGCCAATGCCACATGGTCGGTGTGGAGGCTGTGTTTTTTTTTTTTGTTTTCTTGGGGCAGTCACGCAGGTTGGCGCCACTTGCTCCGTTTTGAAAAAATGTGCAAGCGAAAAACCAATAGCTTAGAACGAGCTGTTTAATTTGAGCGTTATAGTAATTGCACATGAAATTGCAGCACTGGCAATGGGGCGATGTTGTTTGTTGTGTGTTGATGTGCTGTGTGTTGTGTTGTGCCTGGCAAGCTACACATTTTCGGCTGCTTTCGCAGCGAAATCACGAAAGCGCAGCTGCAATGGCCAACAGACTCTGTTAGCCACAGCAGCCAACAGCCAGCAGCCAGCAGCCAGCAGCTAATTGGCGTGATATTTAGACTAAAACAAAGTGTACTTTTTTTTTTCTTGAATTTTCAGCTGCTGTTTGACATGCACAAAAACGCAATTAACCGACAAGCAAACTGGATGCTGGTATAAAATGCATACAATGCGCTTGCGAGCATTCAGTTCATAATCTTGAGTGTAGTGCCCAGCAACATTTTTGCCGCCACGCAGCAGCAGCAAGGATAACACAAGCAGATATACATATATATATATATATATATATATAAATAAATATATCTATAGACAAGCAAACAAACAGACACACACACACACAGAGAGATGATTAAATACGTGTGGCACGTGGCGGCGCTTTTGATAATCTTCTGCTGGCTGCCAGCGTCGACTGCACGCACCGCCAGCTATCATCACATCAATGGATTGGATCAGCAGCAGTTGCAACAACAGCAGCAACAGCAACAACAGCAGCAACAGCAACAGCAGCAGCAGCAGCAACAAGCAACACATTCGACATCCGCACAGTCAGCCAGCTCGGGCGCCGGATCGACGAGCTTGTGGAAGGATCTGGCGGTCGTCTATCGCATCTATCAGCAATGCACCGGCGAAAACATGTCCGTCTGCCTCAAGGTCAAGCTGCTAGCGGGGCTGGAGAAGGCCTTTCGCACGGCCAAAATGTTTCCACTTTTTGAGGGCATTCAGTTTGTGAGCAGCGGCGATGTGGCGCAAAAGCGATCTCAGCTGCAGCCCATTTCCGAGCAGGACATTGAGGCGGTGCTGCCACGTGGCTTGGATGCCAAGGAGCAGATCCTCAACAGCATGATCATGAAGCGCGTCACCAGCTTCCTGCAGAACCACACGTTACAGGTGAATTGACAAGGCAAATTAGCTGCAAATTATTACTAATGAGTTGATTTGAACAGATTAAATTCCCCGCGGACAACAATTCGGTTGAGGGACGCAAGAAGAAGGATAAAAAGGGCAGCGGCGCCTATATAATGATTCCATTGCTGCTCGGTGGCACCTTTGTGCCCATTGCCTATGGTGCACTGGCTATGCTCGCCGGCAAGGCGCTGATTGTGTCCAAGCTGGCATTGGTGCTGGCCTCCATTATTGGCATCAAGAAGCTGCTCAGCGGCGGTGGCGGTGGCAAGGAATCCTCGCATGAGGTCGTCGTCTCCTCGGGCGCCCATTCGGGCTGGGGGCGTGACTTTGATATGGCCTACAGCGGCTGGAAGCCAGCCAAGGAGTCGGCGGGCAGCGCCAAGAGCCTGTAAAGCAGTTGGCAGAGCTTGAATATGCATTTGAGAGAAAGAGAGGGAGAGAAAGAGAGAAAGAGAGAGAGAGAGAGAGTTGGAGATCGCATAAACCAAAGAAACGATTGCTGCTTGAATGTTGTCTGAATAATCAATAATAATTTAGCCTTAATTCGATTATCCATGTATTTATTGTATATCGTAACTAAATGTGTGTGTTAGGCCTAAGTAAGCGTTAATTAAATATAGTATAAAATATTTTGCTTAAAAAAACCCTCCTGCGTTTCATTCCCCCAACTTTGTCTGCCGATTTTTTATGCTGGCAATTTAGACTTGCTGTCGTGAATAACAAAATAGAAATACAATAATCCAAATAAAAGTAAGGCAACAACAAATGAAAGAAATAGCAGCAAAATTAAAGACGTCTTCGCTTTCTACCAAAAAAAGAAAAAAATTAAAATAAATGTAAGCCACATTTATTATTTAGCCGTGCACAGTCAGTCTCTGTTGGCCAAGTGGAATGCAATATTCATAGATCAAATATGCTGGAGACTCGCTCGCTTTTTGTAATTGTTGCTTTTGTTGTTTTTTCATGTGGAATGCGACAATTTCACTTTTGCATTTCTGCTTGAAATATTAATGAGCTGGCCGAAAACGGCAGCAATACTGGCAAGAACATTGAACCTTTTTTATATGAACTTAGACTTTATTTAAATGCGCTTCCCACGCCTAACTCAAGTTGTTAGCCCTTTACTTGACTGGTTGACGTCATCAGTTTGGGTGGTGGGCAACACTTTCATTAATTGAAAATTACTCAACCATAGCGAAATGAGAGCTACCCGGAATTTGCCAGCGGCACTGTCACTGCCATTGAAGCGGGGGTAAGTGGTGAGTGGCATGAAAGTGAAACTTTTAAAAAGGTGTCAATTTTGGTAGCGAAATGCCACTAAAAATAGGGTGGGGCTTGGCTAAGCAGAGCTGAGGATGCAAGTGTTTCATTTGCCTCAAAATGAAAGCAGCTTTGCGAATAGCCGATTTTAATGCTTGATGTCATTTATGTGGCTGTAAGAACTAAGCCGTTAAAAGTTGGGCAGAAAGTGACAAGGAATTGAACTCACAGGATGCGACAAATTGCTTCAAATATTTTAGAAAATATTTAAGCAACTTTCACAATGCATTTTAAGGGACTTTATCACAAAACACTAAGTTAATTAATAACAAAAAAAAGTGAATTGCATAATTAAATGAAGTCTTCAAAGCTCGTCAGCAACTGTAATAAAAAAAGAAGAAGTTGTTTCACTTTCTTTGTGTTGACAGGTAGTTAAAATAATTTGGCCGATCTTAACTCAAAGTTTGTTAGGGCCACAAGTCGACTGAGCCATGCCCTATGCACAGAGAAAATTAAAGTTTCCTATTCGTGATATTCGCCCACATAACTGTTGATGATTAACACACAAGTCACGTCACACGCACAGCCATCTGTAACTGTAACTGTATAAACAAGTTAGCCATTTGCATATCCCATCAACACCAACATCAACGTCAGCAACTGCAAACACGCAACACCAAATAAACGGCTTAAACACCTTGTGGCTCATCAACTATTTGGTCTTTAGGCTAAGCAGATAATCAGTTGCAAAAAAAAAAAAATAATAAAAAAAAATACAAAATAAAATTTAGTTAGCTTTGCATCTTGAATTGAGTTTAAGTAGCGTGCAAATCTCAACATTCATCGCTTTCTTTCAGGTACTTGACTAATGCGTAAACCACACATAAAAAAAGCCGAAGAAAATAAAAAGAGCGAGAAAGCGCTGATCAAAACTGAACGACTTGGTTATACCCTATAACAAGTTCTAAATATAAATTTTGTATTTTCACGAACTTACAGGATTTATGTTGCATACCATAAGTAAAATAAAAATCTATAGTTTTAGCATTAATTTAAATAATTGTGAATTATTTGGCTTGAAACTCCAAAACTGACTGGACAAACTTTGTGATTCGTTCGTGAAGACGAAGGAATTGAAAATGTATCTATAAAAAAAATCAATTGAGCTGAAGCCACCAAAAAATCAAAATTGAATGTCGTCATATAACGCATATTTTGTTGTACTTTCTTTCAATTATATCATCAAGATGCTAATTTCAACTTGAATTGATAGCTACAATTTGCAGCACAGACGCTAAAATTAATAACAAGTTAACATAACGAAAAAAATGACTAAAATATTGGCAGATCATTTTAGAAATTTGCATTTATTTTCCAATAAAAAATACAGCACTCAATTGCCTTAAATAAATTATATTTTCTTTTAGAAACGTAAGATAAGATGTTTAGCGAGATATATAAAAATATATAATAATATATATATATACGAGATATATAAAAATATATAATAATTATAATTATTATAGTGTTACTAAAAGTCATGCTCATATTCAAAAATATTTTTGTTTTTAGGAACGTAAGACAAGATGTATAACGCGATATATATATATAAGTATATAATAAGATTTAATATATATAACATATATATAAAAGTATAAAAATATTCATACCACAAAGTTGCTCATGTTCAAAAATCAGTGTTTAAGATCTGAAGAGGACTCAATAGATTTTCTAATTTCCTTTAATATTGTGATACAAATAGTTTATGTCAGTCATTTGTATCATTAAGATTAATATATCTCAGCTAATGTTTGCTTTTAATTGTTGTTAACTTTCAAAAATTAACCATTAGCCATACAGATTCTATTTGAGAACGTGTAAAAATGTTAAATATTAAGATTGAAAAGTTAAAGATTTAGTTTGACATAAAAACTGTCTTGTGGAGATCTCTGTGCAAATAGCTGCGATTGGCATACAAAATTGCACATATATATAGCTACTTATGTCCCGATGTGTGTGTGTGTGTGTGTGTGAGATACATTATGGGGCTATAAGTGAGATGGAGAGAAAAACAAATACATAAATAAAAAGCAAAATTAAAGTGAAATTTTTTCTTATCCATGCCGCCTGCAAACTAGTTAATTTTCTATTTTACTCCAATTTGAGCCATGCTTGTTGTGGTTTGCTTTCGAGCCACTGTAGACGCCATCATAAGTAGCGCTGTGGTGTGGTTTTGCTGCATCTTGTTGTTGTTGTTGTTGTTGTTGCTGATATTGTTGTTGTTGTGTTGTTTGATTAGCCACACCACAAGTCACGTGTCTGCAATTTCTAATGGTTCGATCAGTCGTCGGTCTTATAGAGTACTTTCTGCCTAGTCTGTTAATGTGTGGCTGTGGTTATGATTGTAGTTGTGGTTGTGGTTGTGATTGTGGATGTGGTTCTTACCCACCTTAAAGTGTGCCAATTGATGTAGCCACTGCCAGTAAACATGCTTTTTAAATGCCGCCAGATTAATTTGAGCTGTCAAATTAATGCCAGCTAAATCTGTCGAACACAATTTAGCGAACACACACATTCAATTTGGAGAAATTATTGAGATGCTTAAATTTAATGAATCTAATAAACGATTTTTAACCATAATTGATAAGTTCGAAAATATTAGATTAAAGAATGAATGAAAAATATTAGATTGAAGAAAGTCTAGTCTAGAAATATAATAAGTTTATGCAAGTGGAAAAGTGAAATACTTCTAAACTAATTTTAAAATATCTTAAGCAAGTATATAAATATATATAAAAATATAAATAAATAAATAATAAATAAATATATTTAATTATTTATTAAATTACTAAAGCATAAATAGTTAATACTTAAATTAGTTTTGTTTTCCAGCCATCATTTAATATTGATTGATTTTTTTGTGGTTGTGGGTGTGTAAGGGTGTGATTATGTGTGTGTGTGTGTGTGTTTTTTCTTATGTGCAAATAGTTAAGTGCTGCTTAAGTGTTTGTCTGTTGACAAACAACAATAACAACAGCAGCCGCTAACAAGCCAAAGCCAAAGCCAAAGCCAGAGTCGCCGCAGTGCTGCCAACGTCGGCGACGCGTCGCTGTTTGCTTCACACGCATACTGCTAGAGTGTTGGCCAGGCCAAGACATGCCAGAGCCAAGTCAGGTTGCATTAAAAGCCGCAACCGATGCTCTTCGTTGTTGTCGTCGTCGTCGTTTTTGCAGCTTGTTTATTTAAATTCTAAGCTCGACTACTGTTTTGAGTTGATGGAGCGAGCCGGGTGGTGGTGCGGTGGTGCTGGGGATGCGGCCAGCGTCGTGTGTTTTGTTGTCGTCGTTGTCGTTGTCGTCGTCAAACGCGTCGCTGTCGACGCTGCTGCTGCGGCTTCTGCTGGCCGGGAATAAAACTCGATCCGCGTGCGTCTTCTAGCCACAGTTTACGGATTGCCTTCTGACCGACAGATCGAACAAGCCAATCGCAGCGCAGTGCTACAAACAAAAAAAAAAAGAAAAAAAAAACACAATACCCCCTACAAGGCACCGCCCAGTCAGTGCCCCAAAGGATAAAAATCAACCAACAATAAATTGCCAAGTGTCAAGTGTTGTGTACGAAAATTAACACCTCTCCCCCCGGAAAAAAAAAATAAAAACACACAAAACCAAACATGTTGAAGTTTGTGTGCTTGTTCGCGTTGCTTGCCACAACGGCGGCGGCAGCTTCGGAGGCAGACAGCCTGCTGACGAGCGCCCTCAAAATGGTCAAGGATTGCGGCGAACGCTCGATGGTGTTGTGCATGAAGGTAATCAGTGAAATCCGTCAATAAGTTAATAAACAAAATTCTAAAAAAAAAGTAAACCATAAATAAATTAATTAGGAACGCGCCCTGCACTATTTCGACACGGAGAATGGGGATGTTAGGCTGACCGAGGGCATTTCTCTGGTCAAAACCGATGACATTCCCGTGGGCAGATCTTTGAACGATGTGTCGCTGCCGGAGGAAGCGGAGGCACGTGAATCCGAGGTGGATTCGCTGCTGGTGGAGCGTGTGGCACGTTTCTTTGGCACACACACACTGCAGTTCAAAGTGCCCAAGGACTCCATACAGGACATGCAGCGTGCCCTCGAAGAATGTGAGTATAAAATGTGGCAAGAGAAGCCAACTGATCTCAAATAGACAACTTCAAGATTTGTGCAACTTCTGCTTGGTTCTGCTTACTGGTTCTGTGCAATGTGGCCAATTTGGGTTAGTGGTGTAGTTATCTGGCTAAAATTGTGCGGCCGAATGCGAATGCCACAAATCCTGTTTTCACTGTTAGCAGCTGCTTCACTACACTTTGAATGGGGTCACACCAAGTAGGCATCCTGCTAGTCCCAGTTGCACTCGCAATCGCAGTCGCAGTTGCAGTTTTCCCTAGTTGCAACTTCGTCTAGCGGTGCATTGACTGCAAACTTGTTACCGCTGTTTTGCTGGTGGTGCAATTAATTGCATTTTAGCCAAATCGCCGCACTTTCTTTTTGCTGGTGTGTGTGTGTGTGTGTGTTTGCCATAGAAAGCGGTCAATCCTGTTTCATATCATTATTGCTTATTGTTTATTAATTATGAACCGTCTCTGTGCTCTAATTGCTAATGAGCAGTTAACCAGGCAACTAGCGAAAGTATCGCATGCAAAACACTCACAAATCAGCTAATAACAATAAACCAATTTTTTTTTAATTTCTTGCCTGTTTAGCGCGCGGCAAGAAGAAGGAGAAGAAGAAGTATCTGATGCCGCTGCTGATGCTGTTCAAGCTGAAAATGGCCGCACTGCTGCCGCTGGCGATTGGCTTCTTGGCGCTCATCTCCTTTAAGGCACTTGTTATTGGCAAGATCGCGCTGCTGCTGTCGGGCATCATTGGGCTGAAGAAGCTGCTGGAGTCCAAGAAGGAGAACTACGAGGTTGTCGCGCATCCGCACTATGAGCACGAGCACAGCTATGGCAGGTCGCTGCAGGGCAATGAGGCTCAGAACCTGGCATATGCGTCGTATAAGCAATAAGCGCCACAAGTTGCCAAAAATCTAAAAATCTAAAAAAAAAAAAATATGGAACAGCAAATTTTTAGTGCAATACACAAACAAAAAGACAGAAAGCAATTGAAAGAGTTGAGGCAGCTCGATTTAATTTATTTTATTTATTTAATTTATTTGTAGCTTAATGCAAGCGGAAAAATTGCGCCATTGTGAAATTAATTGAGAGAAAAACCATTGAAAAGAAATGGCTGGCAATGCAAAAATCAAAATCAAACAAAAAACCCTAGTGAATAAGTTCAAAAGAGGCGACTGCATCAAAAAAAAAAAGAAGAGAAAATGAAATGAAATGACAAAAAAAAATAAAATAAAAAGGGGGCGGCATTTTTTTTTTTGATTTGGCGGGCGCAGTTAAACTCAAACTAAACTAAACTAAAACTAAACTATAAACTGTACTCAAGTGACTGTAAATTGTATTATTGTAATAATTTGCTCAGAGCTTTACTATTTTTTACTACTTTTTAACTATTTATTAACTATTTACAATTTTATATTTACAAACTAAACCAAAACTCTTGCACTCTGTACACCAAATAACAACAGCAACAACAACAACTGTTTCGCCGCGCCCCCCTCCGCCCACACAAGCTGTCCAGCAATTAAAGCAATAAATCAAACACACACACATCCACACACATGCACATATGCACACACACACACACACACACACACACACTCATACTGAAATCAGAAATGAAACTCAATAAAGCCGCATTTATCTGTAACTGAATTTTGTTTTGCATTTAAAATAAATATATACATATATATTTTTTATGTTGCTCATACGCAACGTGCGCCGCATAAAATGTGTATTTTTTTATTTTTTTGTTTTTGGTTTTTTCAAGTGAAATGCTTTCGCTCTTTCACTAATAAAATGAATTACCAACTAAGGCAAACGAGGCCAGTGATATCAGTTGCATGTGCGACACATAAAATCACAGACGCTGCACAACAACACACAACGAAATTTCACTTGCTGCATGCGCACTGAGGCATGCACCCAGTGCCAGAGTCAGAGTCAAAGTCAAAGTCAGACTTTGGAGTTGGAGTTGCTGAGCTGAGCTGGAGTTGAAATCGGTTCCCAGCTGGCCAACTCACTTCCTGGCCGGCCATTCTCATCTCTCTCTATCCCTCTCTCTCTCACTCTCATGCACTCTGTCTCTGTCTCCCACGCCAATGTGCTCGTTGGTATCCGATGTCGCTCCAAAAAATCAAATGAAAGTCGCCCGCTTTTGGCCGCTTTTGACCTGATTTTTTGCATGTGCAATTGCAACACGTACAACGCACCACGTACCACGCCCACCGCCCACCGCCCACCGGCTTGCAATGATATAAAGATGCGGCACGCCCCATCCATTGCGGTGACACTGTTGCAATTTATGGCCGAATAGCAAATACCAAATGGCCAAAACAATTTCTTAACGGTTTGTCAACAATTTTCGCCCGCGGCTGCTGCTGTCGCTGAATATCAAAAGCTGCTCGGTGAAAGTGTTTATTAATACAATTTCTATCGATTTGTATTTGTATGCATGGGAAAACTAACGCCTCATAGCAGCCCCTCCCCTGCCTCTTCAAACTGTTTAAACTCTCTTGTATTTTAAACATTTTATCAAAGTTTTGTGAAGACAAAAACCACATGTTCAATTTGAAGGCAACAAAATTAGCCTACTCCGCGTGGCAAATGGGCAGCTACCAAAAATTCATTAGCAAAATTTGCAAAAAGTTTTTGGGGTTCAGTGGTTTTCAGAATCCAGACGAGTACGTTGATCGACTCACGGTTTTGGTAAATTTGGTTTTGTTATTATTAGGACTTATTAAAATAACAAACTGGCAACACCAAAGTTGACTCAAAGTTAAAACAAACTGCGCCAAAAAGTAGGCAACACATAAAAAGTAAAAATCTTTGCTGAAAAATGATCCAATAGCGTTTTCTTGAACGAAATGAACTTCATTAAGAAATATGCAAATTAATTGGAATAATTTAGCTGGCAGTTGGTTTGTATTTCTTTCATCGTTTTTGGTATGTAAAAAAAACAATAATATTAATTACTTCAAATTATTAATGGTACAAGTTTCTGAAACTTGTAAAGTCGTTGAATGTTATTATGTATTTTAACAAAATATTATGCTGATTATTATTCAATTATGGCAGTTATAAATACAGTCATTAAAAAATTTAACTTTGGTTTCGAGAAGTTATATAGCGATTTATTTTTCCATTTTTTTAGAATTTTAATATATAGCCAACAGAAAATTAACTATTGCTAAAATACTATGATTTGTCTGAATATTAATTCTGAAGGGATTAAAATTAAAAATATATTTGTATACATTTTTTTTATTTAACAATAAAGCTTAACCTAGATTTCGATTGATATAAGAAACTTAAATAAATAGCAAAGCAAAGGTCACAAAAATCCCATAGCAATTATTATAAATGTACTTGTTAATGTAGGCCAAAAATCGTTTACCACTTCCATTGCCAACCGATCTAAACTGAACTAATGACAACTTCAGCTAAATTGTTTAGCTTAAAAATTGGTAATTTTACTGGTCATAAAAAATTATACTACTTATAATTTTTGAACTATTAAGATGGGTGTATAATTTGGCTAAGACCATAATTCAAGTCACTTATTTGATAGTTCCGAATACTTCGGAATTTAAGCTGTGGCGCCTCTTTCATAACTTTTCTGGAATAAACAACAATAGCTCGTTACATAATGGCCAAGATGTGCGAATATTGGCCACAAGTCATCATAGTGGGTCGCGGCAGCGTTGTGTGCACTGACCATGACCATGATGCCAACTGCAACAACAACAACAACAACAAGCAGCAGTCGTTTTGGCGTTGATGAACAACAATTTCCGCTATTGGGCCAGAGTTTCGTTACATGTGCAAAAAAACAAAAGTGTAGCAAAGAGCCGATTTTGGCCAAAAAGTTGTGTTTTGATTATTGTATAACGAGCAGCTATAAAGACAGGGGGTCAGCTGGCCAACGGGCTTAGTCCAACAGTGGCTACCAACAGTGGCACAGCAGCTGCAGAATGTCGCGAGTGAAGCCTCTCCTGGTGCTCATCAGCCTGCTGTTGATTAAAAGCATCGCCGGCAGTGATTTAAAACATGACAGTTTGGAGGAACTGAAGCATTTCAAGCAATGTGTGCGGGCCTCACAGAAATCCAAATTAAGTGAATGCATCGGTCGGTCGGCTTTGAATTTTATACAACGCTTTGAGGAGCGCGAGAATGTCACATTTGTGGATGATTTTGTGGCAGTCAAAAGCGAATTGGCATCGAGTCGTTCTCTGGTCAATATGCTCGACACAGATCCTGTGGATTTTCGTGGCATTCTCGAGAATGCGGGCGCTGTGATGGGGCAGCGTAGCTTGGAGTGGCACATGGATGCCCTCTATCCCGGTCTGATGTTCAAAATCGGACCCACGGCGGATGCCAACAGTGTTGCGGAATTTGTTTTGGATAATGCTGCACTTGATAAACGGCAGTTTGGATACGATGATCCCAGCACAGGTAAATAAATAATTGCGTCATTCGTACATGTATTAAATAAATGGTGTAAGATATATATATATATATATATATATGTATAAATGTATAGTACCAAGCAAACAGTGAATTATCTGTAAGATTATCTAAAATACACACAAATTGCATGTTGGCTTTACTACAAATGTTTCACAGTAAACCTTACGAAGAGTAATAGGTACAAATAAATTAAATTTATTTATATTTCGATTTAGTTAAATTTACATTTTACATATGCAAGCAGTTTCAGTTTCAGAGGGAAATCGACTTTTCTAAAATTATATATATTTTAAAGATAAAAATTAAAACCATCAATTTCAACTTTATTTTCTTGAATGAATATGGGGTCAAGGTTGTGCAAAAATGTAATTTACAATTAAATTTACTATTTTTAAAATTATATATTTTTAAGTTTAAAATTAAAACCACTCTTAGCATCAACTTTATTTTCTATAATTTTTCGCAAAATTTATTCTAAGCTGAAGTAAAACCAAAATCGCTTGGAGGAAAATGAGGGTCAAGGTTATGCGAAAATGTAATTTACAATGAAATTTACCATTTTTAAAATGACAAGAAAAAAATATAATATCCACTCTTTGCGTCTGTATAACAAATAATTATAAATTAATATAAATTAGTGAGATATAGGTGAAGAATATTTATTATTACTGTCAGATTTATCATAGATATCATGACACGTCTGTTCTATAAATAATGTCTGACTATAAATAATTCTGACAAGTCCCAAAAATGAATACATCTGTTTATCTATTAATTGTAATTAATTAATTTTTGTATTTCAATCTAAATTATAAGCTAAAACTTAAAGCTAAATTAAGAGCTAAATAGGCCTTCAGCTCGCTGAGTAGTCGCATGCTTTAAGAAGTTTACAAATCTATATTACCTAATTTTCATTTATTTATTTTTCGCATTTTTGAGAATCTATATCTATATATATTAATTAATTATTATGCTTCAGGTCGCCTGATAGCCAAGCAGTATTTGCTGCCTTTTCTGCTGGGTCTGAAATTTAATTTGGTGGCGCTGGTGCCGCTGCTGTTTGCCGGCATTTGTCTACTGCTGAAGAAGTCACTCTTTTTGGCCAAATTGGCCATCTATGTGAGCAGCTTTCTGGGCATGGGCGGCGTGCTGGGCGGCTTGGGCGGCTTGGGCGGTCTGGGCGGTGTTTTGGGCGGCGGTCTTGGCGGCGCCAATTTTGGCTTTGGCGCACTTGGCGGTGGAGGCCCACTTGGCGGTAGTGGCGCACTTGGTGGTTATCGACCAATTGGTAATTTTCCTGCAAAAGCAACAGTCTTTGGAAATGGCGATGAGCTGCATCATCAGTATAATGTACATGAGCCACAACCCTACAAGCGCAGCGATCGCAAGGTGCGCTTCGAGCAGCCAAGAGAGGCAACAACAGCCACCACAAAGAGACCCACTGAGGATCGCTTCTATGAGTACGAAACTAAACGCAGACTGGAGGACACAATTGGATCAGCGGATGCGCTGGTGCGCAACTTCCAAAGTGCCTCAAACATCAATAATATGAACGGCTGGCAGGCTGTGGATGTGCGATCGCTGTGAGGCAAGCAGTGCTCAAATGTAGAAATAGTTAATAAGTTAAAATTAAGTTATAAAATGTGTGTAAATAAATGTCATGAAATTAAATTATTATAGCCAATTTAGCCGGAAGTGCTTCTTAGCTGCAGCTTTCTTTGGGATACCCAACAAGGACGCACGGAATAAAAAATTGCATTCTTTTTTATCATTAATTGGAAAAAGTCATTCTAAGCTGATGAAACACCAAATTGACTTCGTTAGGTGGAAAATGAGGGTCAAGGTTATGCAAAAAATGTAATTTACAAAACATTTATTACACTTTGTAGGTAAAGTCATTGGATGCAGTAAAGGTCGGGATTAACCTACCAGAAAAAGGGAGGGGAAACAGTTAAGTATGATAAATGATATTAAAACGCTTTCCAAAAGCGAAAGTCGCTTTTATGGCAACTTTATCAGGGTTCAGTGAGCAAATGTTAAATATTCGGTTTCAGGTTAGATTTTGGTGCTTTTCGAGAAACTTTTCTTATTAGATACCAATCGAGTGACGCTTTGACAAACCACTTAATTGCCTCTTTAAGAATTTGTATAATGACAACCCAAGAAGAAGTATCAAATTCGAGTCATATAAATATTGGGCTAAAAGCTGCCAGCAGTTTATTTCAAGTTTGAACGTCAAAAATGCGACTTCAGTTAATATTTTGGCTGTTGGGGCTTCTGCTGGGCAGCAGGGCACAGGAGCAAAACAAATCCGTGGAGTGGAGTCCACGGCATTTGGGTCGCTTGCTGCAGCAGTGCCTGGTTGGAGCTGAGGCGTGGCAATGTTTGGGCACCGAAACTGAACGCCTGCTGGATGCAGCCAGCATGGATAATAGCACCTGGCAGCTGAGCGATTACCTCAGCATTGAGCCGCAGGAGCGAAGAGAGACTGACCAGAGACGCAGCGCAAAAGGATTAGCTGGCAAATTGTGGGATTTTGCGCAAGGACGAGCTTTGCGTTTCAGGATGCCCAAAAAGATATCGAATGCCATCGATGACTTTGGCAACGAGTTGGGATTGGATCAAGGTACGAATCAGCTTCTTGATGATAAAGTCGATGAGATATTTAGTATTTTAACTTGGCCAACAACGACGACAGATAAAGATAAGAATAAAAAGAAAACGAAAAAGAAAAAGAAGAAGGAAAAGGTAAAAAATAAAGATAAAGAGAAAGAGAAGAAAAAAAATAAAGAGAATGATAAAGAGAAGAATAAAGATAAGGATAAAGATACATATGAAGATTCAGATGAATATGAAGATGAGGATGAAGATGAAGATGAATATGAAGATGAGGATGAAGATGAAGATGAAGACAAGAATAAGAAAAAGAAAAACATGAAAAATAAAAATAAAAATAAAAACTGTTTCGCAAAAACAGGTCGCAAGAAGAAGGACAAAGATAAGAACATGGCCATGATGGGCGGCATGATAATGGCGGCCACACTCGCACAGATATTCCTTGGCAAGGTCATTCTAATCGCCGGCTCCGCCTTCATAATGGCCAAAATTGCACTCGTCATTTCGCTGCTGGTGAGTCAAAAATCATATTTAACCCAACTGTGAACTGGCATGCAAGGTGTCCAAGTTGGAGGAGATCTCGATTGGTATGCAAAGCGCCAGTTTTTGAGGTCTCTTAAATGATCAAGTAATTTGGCGCTACGCACTTTTCTGCAGGGCAGTCTAAAAAAGGGATCAGCTGGCAGCAGTGGTAGCGGTGCGGAGCACGTCATCGTCGCCAATGGGGCAGCTGGACATAGTCACGAGAGCGGCTGGCATCGCAGCATGCCCACGCGCGACTACAGTGCCATGCCCCTGCCGGCGGACATCATGGCGGAGGCACATTCTGGCGCGGATCAAGCCTACCATGCCTACGAGGTGGAGCAAGTGAATCGTCGCCAGTTGGGCAATCAGATGGCACACAAACCGGGATTTATCTAGCTTTATGTATTTCTGTGGTAAACAATATATAAACTTAACTATTTGTAACTAAACTTAGATCTAAGATTTGAAAGTCAAACAAGTGTTAAAATCAATTGTCGACAAATTGGAGCTAGGCGAACAATTATTCTTGGTCTTTGGTTTTGTGGGTCAGCAGCCAAGCGGCGGAGCGATTTATCGAGTAACCTTGACGCCAGCAGCGGCGCCCGCGCCAGCTCCTGCCACTGCGCCAACAACGCCAGCACCATGGCCTGCAGCGGCGTGTGGCAACCAGGCGTGATATGCCTTATCCTGCATCATCATTTCGTCATCAATGCTGCGATGATAGGAGCCTCCATCATGGCCACCACTGTCATACTCGCCCTGATGGCTCGACGAGTAGGTGTGGCTCTGCTGCACCTGCGGATGCTTGACAATCTCGTAGGTTGTCTTCTCGCCGCCATCGTGGCTGACCAGCTTCTTCAGCCCAATGATGGCGCTGATGATCAACGCTATTTTGCCCACAATCAGCGCCTTGCCAGCGACAATGGCTATCGAATGATAGGCCATCTTCAGTATGGCAGTCTTCAGGAGCACAGCGGCAATGAATGGACCCAAATACTTTTTATCATCCTTCTTCTTATCGCGACCCTCGCCAGCTGCATTCGGCTCCCCGCTCACAAAGTAGCTCAGCATCCACTGCAGCCAATCCTGACTGTTCCGCTCGCCGAAGCGCAGCAAACGTGGCAGATTCACCTGCAGCTGATGACTGTGCATAAAATTGAGAAATCTCTCCAGCAACAGGGCATCCAAACTTTTACTCGACATGTGCTCCAGATCGCGATTGTTGAGCTGATTCTCGGCAATGCTGGCACGCCCAGTGCGCGTATCCTCGCCACTGGCGACGCCTGTGCGCCTCACCAGATTAACGCCATCCACAATGCTGAGCTGCTGCACCTTGAGAGCTCTGCCCAGGAGCCGTGCGCCGTGCAGTTTGCAGCACCAAAAAATATCCTCACTATCCAAACACTGTCCATAAACGTGTCGCACAGTGCGCAGGAGTCCACTTTCCCCAATGCCAGCGGTGCCATTGCTCTTCAGCTCCAGCGCAGAGACGGGTCGATGGGGGGCGAAGAGCGCGGCCAGCAGCAGCGCTGCAACGAGACCCATTCGCGTATCCATTATCTGTGTGTATCCTTTAAGTGGGACTGTGCTGTTGCGGCGACTGTTCTTCGGGCTAACTCACTTGGCCAACTGATCTTGTGCGGCAAAGTGTTGCACAAATTTATACACTTGATTGTTTGCCACAATTAGCCAGGCAGCCGTTGCATCCAGTTTTGCTTTTTCCCCAGCTTCCTCTGTGTTGGCTATTCAGAGCGGAATATGCATGTTATCCGCTGTTAGCAGTTCTCCAAACGCTTTTAGCTTCGTTGCAGATTTAGTGCAATTGCCCGTCTCAGCCAGTCTTAGCCAGTTTTCATTGCTCATTGTCGTAATTAGCAAGTCTTTGTAATTATTTCATGCTTTGTATTGTTTTATTTTTTTCATTATTATTTTTCCTCGACACTCGGCGTTTACTGATATATTTGCACTGACGCCCACTTTCATCGGTTGCAGTCTGTAAAAGATTTGAGCAAACATTGTTTTTTTGTTTTGCTGCTTCTGGCCACGTTTTTTTTTTTGTTTTTTTTGTCTTTAATTTGAGCACGCATAAGTTTTTGACACAGTTATTAGATAGGCTGGATTGAAATCGAAATTGACTAAAATTGCCATTTAAATTATAGGCATTCGTTGGCAAAGAGAATTGCTACAAAATTGACAGTCGGCAATAAGAAAGTTAATGAAAGTGCAGCTCTAAAGAACTCAATTCAGATTTGTATTCGTTATTTTCAATTATACTTTGACGAATTTGTGCGGAATGCAAGGGAATTTGCATTTTTAGTGAATTTGTTTTGTGAAGTTTTTCGTTCAAAGATTGCAATTATCTTGCTTTTTCTAGAAAGTGTATTTAATTGTTGTGCTCCATGCAATCTTTATTCTAGTCCTTTAGAGTTTAATATGGTAAGCTTAGTTTGTAAGAATTGTTGAATTGTTAATTTTAAATAGATAATTGTACAATTTCAATTATTTTATTAATTTATTTTGTATTATTATTTAGCTTATCAGATTGTTTTGTTGCCTTACTGAGTTGAGAGATATTTTTAATTGTTTGTATCTTCTTAGATAACTATTAAAAGAGTGAATCACTTAAACTTAATTTTAAATTCTTCAACTGTTATTTTCTTTCATTCGCGAATGACCTGAATGAAATATAAATAAACATCAATTTTTTTTGGAATATCCATATTTGCAAATACGATACGTAATTGTTAAGGTTGAGGTTTAAGTTGAGGATGATTAAATATGGGTTATTTTTAATTTTCATGTAAATAAATGATTCTTTTATATTTAAGAAATTTACAAAATTTCTATAAATTAAATCTGAAAAGACAGTTTGCTAGTCGGTTTGAATTTCCAAGTGCTACTTTCTACACAAGTACATAAATCCCACACGCATGCCACATACCCAATTTGCTGAAGCTTCAACTTGCTCTAGAAATATATGTTAAAAACAACTCTATAATAAATGTTGGATTTTGTTTGAGTAAAATGTCATTTTTTTCAAAGCATAGTTTTAGGCTTTTAATGAAAATACAAAAGCAATAAGCAATTGTCAGCTGCAGTCAGCAAGCGAAGCCAAGCCACAAGTCACAACAATTGCTTGGCTCCTGTATAATTTCGAACTGTATTAAATTAATTAAAGTTTCCAAATGTCAGTCTGATAACTGTATTGTATATATACATATATATATATATGATTGTGTGTGTGTGTAATTGAAAAATTAACAATGCAGAACAGGTGCAGGTGCAGAAGTGAGAAGCGTGAAAGTAGTAAATCTTGCTGGCAAGATTGAGACAAGGTCCATTGGCTTGTTCTACATTTCAGACATGGCAAGATGAACAGATGTGCATGTGTGGCATGCTCGTACAAAAATATATATATATACATATATATTGTGTTGTATGGGAAGCGAAGCCGCATAATCCGCTGGCGATAATTTATGGTAATTTAAGCTCTCTCACACGCAAGCACAATGCCCAACTTTCGCAGTTTGGAAGCCGCAGCTCATCCGCTGTTTACGGCCAATAATAGCCAAAAATCCGTGCTTAAGAAAATGCAGCGGCAACAACCGATCAGTGAGTGGCAAGCAAGCAGCGGCAGCAGCAGCGGCAATTGCCAATTTGCTATAATTGCCATTTGTGTTAACGCAAAGCAAACAAAACGCTTAGCAGCTTGCCCCCATGTTGAATGGCAATTGCCATTGCAATTGCAATTGCAACTGTGGCGCCTAGAAACTAACGAAATGAGCCAAGTCAAGCAATGAACTTACCGCAAAAACTTTTACCATCAATTTATTTGGCCTTTGTAGTTTTTTTTTTTTTTTGCATTTTGCAAAAACCAGAACGACGAGTCGCTGATTATGTGGGCTGCAAGTCTGGGAACCCAGCAAAAAAAAAAAAAAGAAGCAGAAGGAAAAAGCATTGCATAAAATGAAAAGCCTGATTCAGATGGCTTTTTGGTTGGCTTTTTGGCCACAAGTATTTTCACTTTCACTTTGCTTGTGTTGACATCGGAGGCGCCCCCGCATAGCAGCTCGCGTTGTGGCACAGGTTGGTTGCCATTGCATTTGCCTCAGGTGGTCGTCTTTTTTTTTTGCTTTTCTGCAACGGTTTATCAAAAATTAAGCGGGATTAGCCAATTTGGTTTCACTTTGACCCCGGCGTGGAAAGCCGAAATCGCCGTGATTGAATGCTGATGAACCTGCCCCGGCTGATGAATTTATTATATGCTTTGCAACCACCACATTTTTTTTGCTGCTATTTGTTTTCCCAATCAATTTACTTGTCAATTCAATGTAAACATATTTTTTGCACAAACATTTTCCTTCATGTTTGTACAAAAAACGATGGCAGCAAATATTAATTTGAGTTTTCACAGAGTTATTCAGCTTTGCTTTTGAGGTTCTCGAATTTAAATTGCGTTGCGCAGTTGGGGGGCGTTTGTTTTCTGCCATTTCTATGTGGCAAGCAGAAGACGTGTTATCGATTATGCCACATTTGTGTAATGCATAAGCAAAGTTCAAGCTAGATTAGCTTATGTGCCACACGGAGCACATATTCGAATTTCACCGCAAATATTTATTGGTGAAATTTTCAGTAGCCCAACCAAACATTATTTGCCTGCATGCAAAGTTCAATGTCAGATGCCACTCAATATGGTCATGTTTGTGGTAACAACATGCTGACAAATGTGAAACGTTGACCAAGTATCGCTCATCAATCAGCTCTGCCAGCCGGGTTAACCACTGACTGCGGCAACTGAATTTAATTTAGTTAAAATACACAAAAAAAAAAAATAAAAACTTTTTACATTAAAAGTGTTTTGATGCCACGACATTAGAAACTCTCTCTCTCTCTCCCAGTATACCCAGCTCACTCGCACTCTTGCAACGCAAACTGTCTCCCTCTCTGCAGCCAAAGGCTGCCTGCCACATCAGACGCTGCAACACATACCAACAATTTGAACAAAGCTGATGCCAGACAATGTTTCATTAGATTGTGCACATATTTTGTGAAGCTTATGTTTTTTGCTGCTGTTGCAGACAAAAGGATTTCAGCCGAATTGTCGACATTGTTGGCCACGTCGCGACGATTTCCCTCAGAACAACATTTCAAAAGAATTTGCGCAAATAGATAGAGAATTGAAAAAATGATAATGAATGCTCCAAAATAAAAGGTCTTCGTCGGTGTTTGGTAACCTTAACAAATCAAGAGTTTTAAGTCCTTTGCTGAAGAAAAAAAAAACGACAAAAATACACGTTAAAATGTTCTATCTGATGCGAACTGACTGGGAGATATCCTGACCACATATAAAAATATATATTTATGCCCTCGACTGTTGCTCGTATTTCTGTATATATAGAAAGCGAAATCTTATCTTTTCATACTGACAAACTTTTTCTTGAATATGCCTGAAGACTTCGCGGGCAACTTATTTTTCACTTACATTCAAATGCAGAAGTTCGCTTAACCCTTTTCACGCCTGGCTGCATAGAGTATAGCAAGATCAAGGCCCTAAGGCGACAGTGTCCATTGTTTTTTTTTTTTTTGGTTTTTTTTCTTTGGTATTTTTTTTTGGTTTTTTTGGTTGTCCCGAGTTCAATGGCCGAACACCATACAGGCAACAAGAGGCAGGCGCATGTTTGATAAATTGAAGACGCCGAGCAGGCGAACGTGACACTGGCCAAAAACAGAAACAGAAAAGTGAAAGCATTTTTGACTCAGAGTGAAACTCTATGGCAAGGAAGAGCACTGTTTCACCTTTTGGCAGTCGATGGCGATGTGGATGTCGATGTGGATGTTGATGTCGATGTGGTTGCCTTGGCCGCGACATTGCAGGCTAGTCACAAAAACCTGGCATGTGAAGTCTGAACAAAGTTCGCTGCATACTGTTTGTTGCATGTCAATATATATATATATAGAAATATATATATATATATATATATATATAGAAATATATATATATATATAGAGGGGACTTGGGATTGGCCTCAAGTGCCAGAGATACTTCAAATTTGGCTTTGTGGCCAGCCACACACTACAATGCAGTATCTCTGTAGGCAGACATACGAGCAACACTCGAGGGCATTTCATTGGATTCGCTTTTGTGGTAATGACTTTGGCAGTTGGGTCAAGTGTTAGCGGCTTTGCAGTTTTATTGTAACTTTCTGCGATTTTATCGCTATAATTAAAGAGAGATGCCAACTCAAGCGATGCTGTTGTTGTTGTTTTGCTTATGTTTTTGTTGTTGTTGTTGTTGTTGTATTTGCCAAAGGGCTGCGCATCTTGCGACACCTGAAATATTAATTACAAGGCATGCATCAACAGAGACAGCTCAAGATATATCTACAAGGAGAAAAAGAGAGAGAGTGAGAGAGAGAGAGAGAGAAAATTGTGAAAATTGACATTCTGTTGAGTTTTGACTCAAAAGCAAAAGAAGAGCTTTATAATTAATTGATGCAATAAGAAAATTTAATTTTCTTTTATGCCAGACACATTTCTACAGCATTGCTGGAAACAAATTCCATCTGTCAGTGCATGTAAAGCGCAATAAATGAGGTATTTTCAGGGAATGTCTTTATTTACATATTTACATTTGATTAAATATAATAATTACTAGCAAAGAAAATTTATTTTATAATTTATATTCTTTGCTTATATCAATGGTTGATTATCAATTTACTATTCTAATTGTTTTTAAAATTCAAAACATTTCAATTGAGAGCAATTTACAACTTATTTTCTTTTGTATAAAATAATTTTTAAGAGCATTAAAATCTGTATTTCTTGCTTTTATTTAAAAGCAATCAACTCTAGAATTATTGCATTTATTTAAGAGCATTAAAATCAAGAATTCTTGCTTTTAATGCGCATTATTTTTTTCCACAAACTTGCAGTGTGCTCAATGAAGGAAATTTGAATCAAGTCCGTTAACTAAAAGACTATAATATAAATGCCAAAACTTGCGAAGCAATTAAAATGTTTGGGCATGAATTTATGAATTTATTTTCATCAGTCAGCTTAAAGCTCTATTTGCTTTCCAGCTTCAGCTAAGTCTATATATATTTGCCAAGCGCTTAGCTAAATTATTTAAAAACATTATTTTGCTGAGTGGTCACTTTCTCAGCACTCAAGTTTATCCTGTCCGCAGGCTTTTGCTCTTATTTTCGCCAGTTGTATATTGTTGACACATTTTAAGCTGAAATTTGGCTGCTCATTGTGCGACGTCAATTTCAAAATCAAATTAATTTAAGATTGCTGCCAAGTGTTGATTAGATTTAATCCATCATTAAAACAAGTGAATAAAAGTCAAAACACAGACTGGCTGCGATTTGAGTCGGTCTCGCATCGATCTTTATCAGCGGATGTGCTTCGAAGTACAACGCCGTAAAATGTTAGTAAGGCCCTGAGATCAACTGCAGACACTAACTAACTAACTAACTAAGTAGATAATGACTAAAAAAAAAATAAAAACAGCCACACATATTTTCACTTTTCTTTGCTTCACTTTGCAATTTTTGGTGCACCTGGGCCGCGCGGATGAACGCCCGCATGAAATAGAAAGTTAAACACAACATACATATATACATTAAATATACATATGTGTACATAATATATACATCATATATATATATGTGTAACAGGTTCTAAACAACTGAAAGCAAGTCTAACTTTAACCCGGAAAGTTCAACTAACTGTGGTGTTTAAATATTTAGCAAGAATTTAGAACAATTTATTACTTTCTCCGCTGGATAAATAAAAAACTTTGCACGCATAAAAAAGCAAAAAAAATATAATAAAAATGTTGTTGTTTTCATTGTTGTTGTTGTTGTGTGTTTTGCTGTTCTTGCGATTCCTGCTGTTTATTAAAGAGCAATTCTGGTTTATTTTCAACAGTTGCCACAATGAAGCATTTTTTTTTTTGTATTTTTTGTTTTGGTCTCGACCACAAAATGGCACAGAAAAACTATAAAAAATCTCGTTGTGGCTCTTGAAAGAAAAGTGCAAGGCGTGTCACAGCCAGTTGGCTTAACCAGATAATGGCTTGACGGCTTACAGACAATGAGCTGTTGCCGTTGATGGTGGTACTTGGGGGGGCTGGCATATGGCCTTGCCATGGCAAACCATGGAAACCACAGCAATTGTGACTTTCTGACACTCAACTCTTCCTACAACCTTAAGTCGGAGCAAACAATTGAGGTTGTCTTCCCATGCACTTGGGCAACTCAAGTCCATCAGATGTGCATATTAATATTCATGTTCATATTCATATGGGAGCGTGTCTGCAACACGGATGCGGATAGGTTAAGCCGGGCAAATGCACCCGCATAGAAAACATTATAATAGCCACCAGTTTCGGGACAGAATTGTATGCAATGATGGGCATTTTGACGGGTTAGCTTGGGGCTGCATTATCCATGAGCAGGGCTAACAATGTGCTGCATAAATTTTACAGAGGAGCAAGCTTATTATTGTGAATATCATACATAAACAATTCTGCATAATGCTTACACAGAGCTGTCAGACCATGAAATATAAACAAGTAGCAATGAAAAATATTTGAATTTATAAGTAAAATAATAAACGAGCAAACTCAAAATAAAAAAATACCCTGTAATAAGACTTAGACAGTACATAAGTAAGAATATGACTAAAAGTAATAATGTACAATAAATTTCCTTGCTTAAAAACATGCAATAAATTTAAAAATTCACAATTTTGTTCTCAAGTCTTGGCAACGAGAGATAATTCATAGCTCTTGAATTTTTTAAGCAATTGTAGATTGGATATAAACTGGATATTGTTGCCT
This sequence comes from Drosophila demipolita, assembly GCA_035042405.1. NCBI lineage: Eukaryota > Metazoa > Arthropoda > Insecta > Diptera > Drosophilidae > Drosophila > Drosophila demipolita. The sequence goes on from JAWNLI010000485.1 coordinate 8,579,997, forward strand.
CCTAAATAATTGCCTTTTGTTGCTGGGAGATAAATTCAAATTTTAGTATTCCCTATTTGACTCACTCAAGTCTGCAGGGTGCACAAAAGAAACTGAAAGCGAAGTAGAACTGTCTATTATATTTTTTTTGAAAATTGTTTCCAGACAAATGAGCTACACAGCGTCATTTTCGACAGACTCAAGGCTCAAATGTTCGAAATTCATTTGAAGTTTTCCATTTTCTGCTTGAGCCCGCTTTGCTTGCTCTGCAATGGTCAGTGAACCATCTATTTAAGAAAAAGAAAAAAGAAAAAAAAAATAAACGTTGTTACTCATAATGTTTGCCATTCACTGGTACTCATCAGCAACGGAAGTAATGCTATCAAACAAAACCAAACGAAATGATACTAACCAATACAAGCAGCTCTTGGCCCTCCTCCACAGGGTCCAGCTTTAGGTGCGCCCAAGTGAAAGTAATGTCGAAAATGTTCGGTAGCCAAAAATACAAAATGAATGGCATTTTCAACGCATTGACGGACATTGGAAAGGGAGGCGATCCGCATATCTGAGGTACACCCATACTTAAATTTAAGGTGCAATAGGTAGCCGGGGCACGACTGTCATTAGTCTGGGGCGGATCTGTGTACCGGTTTAGGCTGCGGGGCCTAAATTTGCGAATTTATTAGTTGAAAATGAACTGAGACTCAAAATCCCTCAATGTCGTCGCACCTGCCTCATAAACTGCTCGAAATGGCAGCTGACAGGAATACAGATAGGGGACTAGAATACTGAGACCGCATATACACTGTGCAAAAATATTGAAATCAAGTGAAAAGAACTTGATAAACAAGGCAACAAAATTCGAATCTCTCTTTTTATATTGTTTTAATTTTTTTAATAATAATAATTTAATAATTTTGTTTAAAGAACTCAACTTCTTTATAACTCAACTTCTTATAAGTAAATAATCTTGACATAATCTTATACTAACCCAATCAGATTGTTAACAAGAAAATGCACTTTGTAATTGATTTTAGTGTTTTTGATTTAATTAAAAATATTCAAATTGATGTTTATAAATTTTAAGAATATTCCTAACGAACGAAAAGCCGGCTATACTTAAACTTAGAACATCGTTTTTCTCTGAGTGTAAATACATATTTCCGCTTGTCGTTTTTCGGGGAAAAAGTTTTTTGCAAGCCACAATTATGAGGCCTTTGCGGCAGCTTTCCTTTCGCCTGCTTGCCTGCCTGCCTGCCTGCCTGCCTGTGTGGCTGCTTCATGTGGTACGTTCTACGAGATACGTGGATGCATAGATACAAATGCTGGCTCATGCATAAAACAGAGTGGAGAGGCAATAGTCAGCAAATGAACAACATTGGGCCAACAATTTGTCTTTTGTGGCAATGGCAACAACGGCAACAATAACAAAAGCGTCGCAGTTGCAAGTCAATGGCCTGTGTGTCCGCTTTTGGCCTGGCTTTGTTAGATGCATATCACAGTCGATGTGCTACCTAGCTGAAAGCCCTAGATCAGATCGATACTCTCTCTCTCTCTAATAGATGCTAATAGCATTGCCTGTTGGGTGTTGCTCGCGTGTTAGTTGATGGAGTTGTTGCCACCCTCTCATTTTGAAAATTTGCATATTTAAATTGAGTCTTATAAATGGCAATCGTTTATTTGTGGATAAATACTTTCTTCATGATCAACGCTGAATGGAATTGGAAATGTGAGGCGAAAATTACTAAATACCAAAATTGATATTGAAGTGCCGACAAGAGCGACAACAACAACATCTGCAACAGCAGCAGCATTGACAACCAAAACGGCAGCCAGTTTATAAGTGGTAAAAAGCCAAAACACCTACCCCAAGCAACTTAGTCAACTAATATATTTGGCCATAAACAACGAAAGCGGCTGGCAAAGTAAAGCAAAAAAAAAACATGTCTAAAGCAAGCCTAAAATGCAATGATCATTAGAGCCAGCAACATATTCGAACAGCAGCAACATTACCAGCAACAGCAACAGCAACGTCAGCAGCAACAGCAACAGCAACAGCAACATTAACAGAGCTGTTGGAAAATGAGAAAACAAAGAAATGAAAAACACGAAGCGGCAAATGAAAACACGAAGTCGACGCGAAGAAAATCAAATTGCGATTAAGCCAACACGAAGAAAGGTCTATAAAAGAATAAAGCGCGCCAAGGCTGGCCATCAGTTTGATTCAAACTTGCTGGCAGTGCAAGACGCGACTGAAGGCCCAACACCCCCCACACACCCACACGAGAGATAAAGCCAAAGAAGTAAAGCAAAAACCAGCCAAGGATTAAGTTAAGCGAGGTGGACGTGGTTCGCGTGTGTGTTGGTTAGTGTTGTGCGTGAGTGTGTGTTAGAACAACTGCGAATATGACTTTTAAGCATAGGCATTTGCTGCTCGTGCTGGGTGTGTGCCTCGCCAGCAGCGGCAGCAACTGTGATGCAGCCACCGAGCAGCTGGGCAATGTGGCGGTGCCCGGTGCCAGTGGCAGCAGCAACAGTCCGAATGCTGGGGCACGCACCTTGCTGCGCGTCTACGATGAGTGCAATCGGGCGGAGAGCGGTTTTGTGCCATGCCTCAAGAAGAAGGCCATCTCCTTCATCGATCGCATTGCTCCGATTGATGCGATCAACGTCGCCGATGGCATCAAGCTGGTGCGCCTGGAGTCGGCGCCACGGCCAGCTGCCTACAGTGAAAATGAATTGGAATCATCGCTGGCGCGTTCCGGCAGCGATCGCGATGCCAAACTCACCAATATGCTGATTGAACGATTGAGCTACTTCTTCAACGGGCACTCGTTGCAGGTTAGCTTCCCCAAATTGACATCCGATGAGATTGGACGGGGCCTCGAAGAAGGTAAGCGCGAATACTGAAAAAAACTATTCTAGAATAAATTTTAACAAAAATTAAAAAAAAAGGAAAAAATTCTAAAATTGAATAAAATGGTTTCAAAAAAATAAATAAATATTGCATAAACAACAAGCAGAAGCTTGGCAATATTTTATTTAAAGACTATCTGAAAAAAAACATTTTTTGATTTTTACAAAATTATTTTTAGCAGAAAATGTTCCTATTTATATACCAACTATCAGTATGTAAAAGTGTAAGAATCAATGACTAAAAATATTTTAAAAGCAACAAATTTAATTATAAATTTTAATTAATTTGCTAAACTGATATTCAAAAAGTAGAAGCGATTCAATTAATACTTAATACTATTTAGAAATTCTTGAAAATTTGAAGAAAGCAATTTTATATATTATTGTTTTATGTTCACTTCTAGAAAATTTTTTTTTCTGAGTGCACATACAGAAATGGTAGATTTAATTGAAATTACGTTAGCTACCAGCAAAAGCACCGCTAAATGTATTTAGCCATTGCGCGTGACAGTGACATAATTTTGCGCCACTGCGCTATAATTGCTGGTTATTAGAGAAAAGAGTTAAGGAGAACCTGGCTCAGAGTGTAACACATATGATAATGTGCCTTGTGGTGGTACACACACAGTATAGTTTTAACTTAATTGAGTAGCTGGCAATGACATTGGCAGAAGCGCGATTGGCAGGCAACGCGACTTCAGTTGTCCCATTTCCTTGCCGATGCCAATTTTCTTTTTCATGTTTTTTGCATTGTATGTGGCAGAGTGGAAGCGTGGAAATTCATGTCTCTGGGAAAATGTGCAATTGTTTTTTATTTTTTTTTTTTAATACATACACACGCACACGCCGAACTCAATACACGAAACTCGTCCGGCAAGCTAACAATGACCCATAAACCTTAACAACAACAAGAATAACAACAAAAAAACAAATAAACAACAAGAACAACAACAACAACAATGGCGAAAAATTGTCATGCCTGTATTTCGTGTTAGCTCGCACAAAACATGAATTTAATGCAAACATCAAAAGCCGAAATATTTATACACTAAAAGCCGCTTATAAAACAGACTAATTTTGCTCATTTAAAGGGATATTTTATAATAAATTCAAAATAATGCAAGTTATTATCTTCCTTATTTAAATATAATGAGTGACTATTAACGAGAAGGTCTGAATAATCAGTCATATTATTTATTTATTAATATTTCAAATATAATGAATTTAACTTGAGCTTTAACTAACCTTAACAATAATTAAATTAACTTCAACTTAAACTTATTTAATCTGCTGGGATATTTTATTTTTTTATTTTCAATAATATTCAAACAATCTTGAAAGTTACCACATTGATTGTTTTGTAATGTATAAAACCGAAAATAAATAAATAAACTTTTTTTTACTTATAAAGAAAATTTTTAAAATACAGATAAATTATATACTAACATATATTTAAATCTGTCATCATACATAAATATAGAATTCAATTGTAATCAAAGCCTTTTTTGAATTATAATCTAATCGAAAAAAATATCACAAAAAAAAGCAGAAGAAAAAAATCGAATATCGCATAAATTTAATGCAGAGCACATTAAAGTCAACGATAGCCCAAAAATATGCAGTAGCAATATCATTTTTTTATAAAAAAAATCTAGTTTTGATGGATTGTCAAAACAATTCGACACGATTTTAAAGAGACCCAAAGGAAATGCCGAATACAAAAAGACCTTTTCAAGTCAAAATACACTTGAATATGGCCCGCTTTTATTATGAGCACGTAAACAAGACATGGATGGAACTTTGGCTTGGAGATGTCATGGCCATGCCGACCATAAAACGCAATGAAAGTGTCGGCCTGGTAACGTTTCTCTTTGGCCTCGTGGGCCATGTTAACGACTTCTTGGTCTGGCAGGCAAAATGTTTTGCATCAATTACAAATTTGACGCAAGCACTTAAAACATTATTTGGCTGCCACAGCAAACATTTGCCAGTAATTTTTCTCCTAATGAAAAGTGAACTTACTTTCACAGAGCAAACAGTTTTTTTCTTTTACTTTCAAATCATTGATCAAGATAGTATATTCAATTGATATTTGTTGCAAGTTTGCAACTTGCAACCTTGCAAGACTCGTCTCACATGGCCAACACTTTCCCAATTGCGCCACCATTTTTGGTTAATTGAAATCGCATCAGTTGCCAACTTGTAATGACTGTCTGTAATATTGCACGCCTCCTTTTGGATTAATTTTGACAGCATTTAAGCCAAGTTTCCACTGCATGTGTGCTTTTCACTTAGCCAAGTGAAATCGCTTAATGCGTCCCTGCAGAAACTGTGCAACGAAAGTGGCATCTGCCTCAACTGATGGCCAAAAAATAATAAAACAAAAAATTCTCACACAGCCTTTGTAAATCTGCGGAATCAACACTTTGCACTTTCACCAGCAAATACCACAGGAAAATAATACTCTGCGTTCCCCAGGCATTTTCATCAGAGATGCCAAGCTTAACAAATGCATTGTTTACATATCAGGAAATTATGTGTAATGAAAGCGTGTGAAATATTACACTGTCATAAACCAAGTAATTATACATTTTAATATAGTAGGTAGGCTTAGTTTAGCTTAACTTAATTAATGGTTCTATGTGCCATTTATTCAAATTAATTTTATTTTTTTAAATTACATTTACACCAAAAACAATTTCTTTTTAAACTATTTTTTTATGTATGTACAACAAACAGTTTAAAGTGTGTACAAAATAAACAACCCACTCAATTAGAAATAAAGACAGATAAATTATTTTTTTAGCTATATTTTTTATGTACAGTTAAAATAATAGTCGATTTCAGCTCCATTTTATGTGTCTTATGCGCCGAATAAAAAACTGTTTTTATTTTTTATGACTTCAATTTGATTACAGGTCGCGGTAAGATGAAGAAAATGGGCATGATGATGGCCATGATGGTTGCCACCAAGATGATGGGCATGCTGCCTATTGCCATGGGAGCACTCTATATGCTCGCTGGCAAGGCCTTAATTATATCGAAGATTGCGTTGCTTCTGGCCGGCATTATGGGCCTGAAGAAACTGATGTCTGGCAAATCGTCAGGTGGCGGCGGTGGCGGCAGTTCCGGTTGGTCTTCCGGCGGTGGAGGCGGCGCAGGCTGGTCCTCCGGCGGCGGCGGCGGTGGTGGCGGCGGCGGCTGGGACAGACGTTCCCTAACAGAGGCTCAGGAGTTGGCATACCGTGCGCACAGCAGGCAACAGGCTGTTCAAAAGCAGTCAGTGCAACAACAACAACAGCAACAACAACAACAGCAGACACATTCAGCGCCGCTGCAGTCAACGCTGTCAAAGTCATAGACAAACACACACACACACACACAAAAATACACACACACACACACACTGAAAACACAAACAAAAGACGAAAAGTTCATAACTCGTCATGGTTGCATTTATCTTGTAGATAAATCACACAAACGCTGAGAATGAGGGGGGAGGGCAAGCGTCGAGGCCGGCAATTGTAATTAGATTTTCCGCATTTTCTTCGATGTATTTTTTTTTTATATTGCACTCTTTTTGCACACTTGATGCGTTTGCAACGGTTAACAGTTGCACCTACGGATACATCGCTGCAAATGTATCTGTAACGTGCACTTAGCGCCTTCTATATATATATATATATATATATATTTTTTTTTTTTAATCATTAGCATTTGCATAAAACATAATACAAATCGATTATGTAATACGAGCCTATGTGAAGCACTCAGTTCCGCACAAATTTCAATCAATCATCAGCACACGACTGCAAAACCTCAACTCTGTCTGAACTCTTGATTCTCTTTATCTATCTAAGCATCTCTGTCTATCTCTCTGTCTGTCTCTCTTTCTCTTTCTGTCTTACTGTCTATCTGCCTGTCTGTCTTTCTAACTGCTTAATGCACTCACAGTTCCTGTTATTTTTCAATTATTCATTACACTTCATTCTTTAGCTTAGATTCTACTACTACGCCGCCTCATCTTCTGGCCAGCGACGCTCTGCACTCGTTTCCTCGGCTCCACTTTTCACGGGCACTCACATTTTTGATTAGCTCTAAGTTTAATTTCGCTCTAACTGTAGTTTAGTGTGTAATAATTTATATACTTTATTTATTTCCATATTGTCTAAGACGCAACTCGCATTTAAGCAGCAATGTTTTCAATAAACAAAAAATGTTACAAAAAAAGTTACACACAAAACACACACACTTTAGATATATTTATATATTTTTTATATATATATTTATATTTATATTTATATTTACATATATTTATTTATAAATAAAGCAACAAACGTACTGAATTTGTGCACCACTCAATTTATAAAATGTTCTCATTTGTGCCAACTTAAAGCAGTAAGCCAAGCCAGCTCACGTGCGGTCTTTGCTGGCATGCTGTGGCCATATGCCAAGGAGACCGCAGACGCATATGTTATCCAAGTCCACCCACTCACCCAACCCTTTGAAGCATCCTCTCGCTGGTTGTCACGCGTCATCTCATCCCATCAAAGTCTAGAAACATATGTCACTGCTGTATTCAGGACACAAAAATGATGCCTCCTCGCTGCGAAGAAATGCTTCACATAATTTATTACTTCTGCACATGAGCAAATTTTCAATATAAAATATTGGTACTCAAATTCAGAGAATTGAAATGCATAGATTTAACACCTGATGATTTGATAAATATGCTGTGATTTAACAAAAAATAAAAAAAAAAACATACTATTTAAGTTGTGGTTAGTTTGGAAAAATCCCCGATATGTCGAAATCAGGTTTCGTTTAACCTCGAAAGAAGCAGAACATAATTGGCTACTCAAAGTTGAATCATATCTTAGTCAAAGCTCTTTTTAATCATTAGTTGGGTTTTTAACCGTTGCCCTTATAATATATTCATCAATATAAATCACAATTAACAAACCAAATAGAATTCTAAACTATAGAATAACCATTATTTATACTGGTTTTTACCTAAGACAGGTTTGGTTCTTAACACTTTGCCAAATGTATACTTAAATCGTATCAAAAGAAGAGAAGATTAATTTAATGTGAGATTAATATAATAAAAATTATGCAGAGTTTGACTAGTTGATAATTTGTATACGTGACAAAATCAACTACCAAAATACAATAAATATTCTTTTGTTTTGTTTCAGCTAAAGCTTTACGAATTTTGCCAATAGTATTTTTATTTTTTTTTTTAAATTAGAGCTTATCTCGAATTTTACTCATATTATTTTTGTTTATATTCGCTTAGAAATATCTGCAATATTTAAATTTGCGGAAGCTGTTGCTTTTAACCTTTCATAATTTAGAGCATTCTATTAATCAGACTTAAAATTAAATCGACTGGTTTATAAATTAATTATAAGTTTTTATCATTTACTCAAATTTACTATTCCCTTTTAGAGAATCTCACCAAATATTGTTTATTATTATTTTATATCTTTTCTGTTTGTTTGCCTGAAGAACTAATTTTGTAATACTCAATTAGCCATTTATAATCAAACAGATTTTACATAAATTATTTAATTTTGTTTTGCTGGACTTTTGCAGTTTCGTGCCAGGGGAATTTTTTTAATCGGAATATTTAAATTAATATTAAGTTGTTAGAAGAGATCCATTTTCCCACAAACTAATTTATTCTTGTATTGTTGTTAATTTTATGTTTTCCTGTTTTTTAGTCGTCAGAATCAAAACAAACATGTAAATTTTATATTTCATATTTTTGTTCTCGTTTTATTTTATGGTCATCATGTAACTTATCAATACAGTGTTAGGGGCAGGCTTACTTCTTCTTCCACCAGCCGGAGGAACCGCCGCTGCTGTAACCACCGCCTCCGTAGCCACCGCCTCCGTAGCCACCGCCTCCGTAGCTACCGCCTCCGTAGCCACCACCGCCGTAGCCGCCGCCGCCACTGTGGGCGTGGGTTGTGATGACCTTGTAGACCTCGACATGACCGCCATGGCCGCCGCCATAGCCACCGCCGCCGTAGCCACCGCCGCCGGAGTAACCACCGCCGGAGTAGCCACCGTTAGACCATCCGCCACCACCGGAGTAGCCGCCACCGGAGTGGCCACCACCGGAGTAGCCACCACCGGAGTGGCCACCACCGGAGTAGCCACCACCGCCGTAGCCGCCACCATAGCCGCCGCTGCTGTGTCCACCATCGATTATCTTGATGATCTGAACGCCACCGCCGCCATGGCCGCCGCCGCCATAGCCGCCGCCGCCGGAATAGCCGCCGCCGGAGTAACCGCCACCGGAGTAGCCGCCACCGCCGGAGTATCCACCGCCGCCGGAGTAACCGCCGCCGCCGGAGTAGCCACCGCCGCCGCTGCCACCCTTTCCAAGGAGACTCAAAAATCCACCATGGGCCGAAGCCAACGTGGCGGCCACAACGAGTAGACACACAAACAGCTGTGCAAACGATATAAATTTAATATAAATTCAGCTCGTCGGGAAGGACTCTTAGTCCTGGTGGCCAAATGGGCAAAACGCTCAACTCACTTTCATTTCGCACCCAACACTGTCGCAGCAGACGAAAAACTAATTCGAATTGGCCAAAACGCTCTCAATTTATCAGCAGCGGCAGCAGCCTCCCGTCTGTCTACGAATGTATCTGATTCAACATGGCTAACAAATACAACAACAGTTGAAGTTCAAGAACAACAAATTTTGTTGGCCAAAATATAATTAAGAAAATGAGCCAGTTTTGGCACTCCGAATTTTGGATACTCTTGCAAAATCCAGTTTTCGCAACCAAAATTAGATATTAATTTAATTTAAAGCTGATCGATTGCTTTTTTTGACATATGATTTAAAAATTAACATTTATTTTTTGGAAGACAAATTTTTAAGTAAAAGAGTTTTGTAAATATTACTAAAAAAAAATACAATAATAATCGAAATAAATTTTAAGGCACCAAAGAAATTTTGAATATCAACAGAGTTCAAATAATTAGGAAGAGAAAAATATATCGCCTCGATTTATTAGAATTTTATAAATATATATATATATGATAAATTTGTAGAGGTCTCTTTAATTTCGTTGTAAGGGTACAAAAAGTGTAATTTGAGATGAGCGGTGACAGCTAGGCATCTGTATCCACCAATTGGGGTTTGGTCTTTGGAATAGTCTGGTTCCATTACCGAATCTGGTTAGAATGTTGTTGTCTCCCAGAAAGTATATATTTCTTTTAATACCAGCTTCGGAAGTGTTTTCTATGGTTATGGCTTATTAAACTAGTTTTTGTCGAATCGATTAGCATTTGATTAAGTTAACCCATTTAGAATTCGGTTAGAATAAAACACATCGATTTGAAAGTGATCTCAATCCACGAGTCATCAACAACAGACATTTAAAATAATCACACTTTGTTATTATGCTTAGTATAAACTTGTTTTTTTTTTCTATGCATTTTTATCACCTAAAAAACAAAACAATACCAAAATTAATTTATGCTCATCAACAATCAATTGTTGTTCAACAGACAAAATTGCTGAAATTGTCTGTCAGCCTGGCAAATATGTAGTTTTGTGAGTAGTTTACAACACTTAAACATAAAAAACACAAAGCGCATTATATAAAAAAAACAAACTAAACAAATTAAAGTCTCGAATGGTTGATAATTGCAAAACTGAAGATGCATTTGTCAAAACCAAAAAGAAAACCTTGGCATGGATTATGGTGAGGTAGCCAAGTGAATGCGAATCTTAAAGATTCAACTTCAGAAGTTCATTAAATGCAATAAAAGCTATAATAAATAGCAGGAAATACTCAACTCAATCACAATTAAATGCAGATAATAAATTTGATGAAATAGAGAAGCGAAGAAAATTTAATTGTTTAGGTTTAATAATTTAAAACTAACTGATTCGGTATTCGTCAAATATAAATTAGCACTTTAATTGTTGGGCGTTTTTATGTATGTAAATTATTGAACGAACTGAATATTTAAGTTATATTCAAAAATTGACAATAAAGACATAAATAATTTGACATTAAGTATCACTTTTGAAGTGTTAAGGTCAACAAATTTGAGCTGTTAACAATCAATGTCAATCAATGTTTGAAGCTCAATTTATTATTAAATAATTATATCATAAAAATGGAAAATTATTCAAAACTTTTGGTTGATGTAGCACGTAAACAATTTGGGCAAAACGAAGCTGCCTTTTGAGCCATCACCCAATTGGCTAAGAGGCTTTTCCGACGTATCTCATTAGGGCCATTTTTTTTATCAATCGATAAACAGACTGAAAACCCATACTTTTAATTCAGACACAACAAACCAATATCAATGTTGCAATACTTATTGAATTCTGTATTTATTTTCAAGTGGCAATATTGCATACTTATTTTGAAATTGTGATTAAATTCCATTATTGCTTTTGGCGATGAGATATTTTGCCAGCCGATTTCTGTTTACACAGGACTGGCAATAAAAGCGTCGTATTTTCGACCACGTTTTAGGCCAGCTTAAAAATAGGCAACAAATGCCAGCAGCAGCTGTCAATGTGCTTAAAAGCATGCAAGGTTTTCCGTAGCATGCCACAGAATTTAATGTGGCACCTTAAAGCACGCAACACAACACGTTTTAGTGGCACAAATGAAGGCACTCAAATGCAGCTGCTTGTTATATGCCCCAGCATGGTGCAACTTAATTGTTGCACTTAACTTGCGACAATCCGTCTGACAAATGGCTACAGTTGCGCTTGCCAAGCTTAGCAATTATGTTGCAAGTTGCAAGTGGCAATTAACACGCATGTGCCTCAATTTAAGCAGCATGATTTAATTTTTGGCACGCTTTCCCAGCGTCGAGAGCAGCTGCAGCAGCAGCAGCTAAGTTTGAAACTTTGAAATTGCACGTGGATTTGACCGTTTATATAGAATCATAATGTCAAGTGCATGAGGCAGTTTGCCTCGAAGTGGCATGCAGCACGCAACCAGGCAGAAAAGTGAAAACAACAAGTGGCACATCTGGGGTCTTTCCCCCCTAAATAGATACATATATAAAAATTACTTGGTAATTAAAATGGCAACACTTCAATAATCATCATAAGTGGAAAACCATAAAAAGTGAATTAAAAATTAATAAAAATTAAAAAAATAAATGCAAAATTTACGCAAAACGATTGCAGATATTCGTTATAAAAAGTACTTTTAAATTAATTTAAAGATTGTATAAAAGCAACACTTTTTTGTTCAGTGGATGTGTGTGTGTGGCATGAACAATTCAATTAGCATACTGCAACCGCATTCGGGTTGCACTTGAACAGTTCTCAAATTGCAATTGTTGATAAATATGATATATATGCACATAAATATATATACATATATATATATTTTTAACACATAACTGTTGGCCACATAATTCAGACAATGAGTGTGGCAAGTTATGCTTGAGATGTTGCAGTAAAAGTCAACTAGATACATTTACAACTACTTATCTAGAGTTCGGCATTTGACCACTTATTGGGCTCTGGGCGCTGCCACTTTCGGCGAAAGGCCAATAAAATCGCTCAACTAAAACCCTCATAAAAAATGTTAATAGCTGGTTCATAGAATTCTCGTTGGATACAAACCAAATCAACACACACCGCAGCTGCCTCAGTTCATTGCCAACTGCGTGTGTGTAAAGTTAAAATTGCCAGCAAATAATAGAAGGGATTTCCTACGACTACAAAATGTGGCAAGTGTCCGTGTTGAGCATATATGTGCTGATGGCCCAGGCGAGGGCGGAGAGTCGCTTTAATGGCGACACTTCCGGCCAGCAGCAGCAGCAACAGCAGCAACAGCTTCAAGTGAATCTCAATGCCTGGCAACCATTGACGGGGCAGAACAATTGGCTCATTTTGCAGGCAACGGCGGCAACATCAATGCAAAAGCGCCAACAGCAACCGTTGCCTGAACAACAACAGCAGCCACAACAACATCGGCAGCAACAACAGCAGCAACAACAGCAGCAACAACAACAGCAGCAACATCAGCGACTTCCTGTCAATTATTACGCCTACAATCACCGCTTTGGGGCAAACGAGGAGGCTGCGGCTGGCATCGGAAATTACAAACAGGTGCTTCAAAATCGAGAGGTTGGCCCTTCCAGCTACGTGTTAGCCATAAGCCAGCCAATGCCGGGACTGCAATTGTCGCCATCTGTTCTCAAGCAGGATGTTCGCATCGAGCCGGAAGCACGCAAAGCTGACAGTTACGTGGCCTTGGCTAATGCCGCTGATAAGCCAGTTGATGAGCTGAAGGAGTCGTCACCTTCATCACTTTCAATTAGCCACCACTTGGAGACAATTGAGCAAGTCATCTCTAAGGTTCGGACATTTTGTGACACAGTGCGTGAACTCATCAGCCTGGAAGCTGAGGGAGGACCTGAGGAGCAACAGTTGGAAAAGCAGCTTTCGACAGGTTAGAAACAGAAATTGAAAATTAATGTATATATATAAACTCAGGTAAATGTGAAACGTGAACAGATTTGAAAAAATATATATTTTCAGATAGAGTGCATTCCAAAAATTAATTACCTTTCAATTACTTAAAACAGAATTATATTTTTAGATTGAGTGATTTAATTCAAAATTTGATTGTTTTCTGCTTCCCTTATTTTTTATAATATATTTAAAATTATAATTTAAAAGAGTCTAACAAAAACCCAAAACCGAATTGTATTTTTAGATTGAGAGATTAAATATTAGCACTCAAAATAAGGTTGTTTTCTACTTCCATTATTTTTTATAATATATTTAAAATTATAATTTAAAAGATTCTAACAAAAATTAAAACCAGAATTATATTTTTAGATTGAGTGATTTAATTTTATTACTCAAAATTAGATTGTTGTCTGCTTCCATTATTTTTTTAGATTATAATCCTGATATTCGGTTTTGCATTATAGATTAACAAAGTATTTAGCAAATTTAAAAAATTACGAATTCATAGAACTTTTCGCAAAAATAGGGCATTTTATTTGCTGTCTTAAAATTTGCTAGCCTGTTTTTTCGACTCGACGCTCAAAGGTCTGGCCAATTAATTAACTTCAGTGCTGGGACTGTTTTTTTATGTTCTTCTTGCAGATGCGCAGACTAGTCAATTGGAGGATAGCACTTTAATAGCAACATCAAAGGAGGTTCAAGGTCGTCACAGTCGGATGCCTGCCGTTTCCCAGAGCCGCAAGCTGAAACGGTTGAAAAAGAAACTTCAGAAACTGTTTTTCCCGCTGCTCATTGCGTATAAACTGAAATTTCTGACGCTGATACCCGTTCTAATTGGTGGACTGACCCTGCTGGTGGGCACCACCGGACTAGCCGGCTTCTTCTTTGCCCTATTTACGGCTGTGATGAGCCTCAAGTCATCAACAGGTGCCGGCCACCCCAGCAAAGCGATTCTCTTCAAGAAAATTTGAGGTCAATTCCAATGTTTTCTCACAGCGATTAAATCTTAAGATTAACTTATAGGTTAATGAGACCCTTAAGATTTAAATTGGTTCCAGTTAGCAGCTAAGTGGTTAAGTGCGATGGCTAAGATTGAAAAGCGTTCGTAGAGTCAAATTAGGTAATCGACTTGAAGATTTATGCTCTTGAATTGGTTCAAATTGAACACAAATATTTTGATAAAATTAATTTATTTATTCTTTGTAGATATTATTTCTTAAAGCATACTTTATTTATTTATTTGTAATATAATATTTTTGTTTTTCTACGTTTTTTTTTATTTAATTCATTTTATATTTTTTTATTATAATTTGCTGTAGGTTAAAATTATTTTATTTATTATTTAAAGATATTGTTTTTTTAATGTACAATAATTGTATTTATTAATTATTTATTTATTATATAATATTTCAAATTTCCTACATTTTTTAGTTTGATTTATCTTAAATTTATTTATTATAATTTTACCTAGGTTTATTTTTTAATGTTTATTTTAAATTTAAGATAATTAAAATGCATCGAGTTTTGTAAAAAAGTAAAAATACGATAGTTATTTAATTGAAATAAACAGATTTTATTCCTGCTGTTTAGTTTTTAGTCTCCGTTGAATTATAATATTTATGAACTTAGTTGAGGTGATTGTAACTGCAACACCAAAAACACCAACAACCGGATACCAAAAAATCCCATTAACACTCAAGTGACGTTAAAATACAGTCAGTTGCCAAAATGTGCTCATGACATGAATGTGACGACAGAAATGCGATTTCGGAGCCGACACGTTTGAATTTTAATTAACTAACAGGTAACACTTACATGCACTAATACACTCTCCAACATTTCGACAGGCCATTCAAATTATTTGCGCCTCAGCGATTTATAATTTAATTTAATCACCTGTCGAATATCCAATTGAAACAACATTTTAAAACTATCCCATTCAAAATTTACGTAGCTAATTGGATAAATATGTTCTGAAAATAGATGAATCACGCATTTATCCAATTTATTTTTGAAACTTATCAATACAAAATACGATTTTATTGCAAAGTTGAGTTGAATTTGGCGTACGAATTTTGTTTTTACTGTTTGCAATTTTGCGTTGGGAAAGTGCAAATAATATTTATGACGGGCTTTAATTTTATTTGCCAAAATTAACTTGAATATTACGCTTGCGTGCAAATTATGACATTTTAAACATGTTTTTAAATAAGACAATAAATTTAAACGACAGCAATTTGTACATTTTCAGAGAGATAGGTAGGCGGGCTCATTAGCCAGCATTTCTCTGAAGACAAAAAAAAAGCAGCTGAAAAGGCAAGTGAACCGCAACGCGCCAAAGTAAAAATGCTTGGCAACAATAATGAAGACTTTTTACTTGTTGATGTCTGATCCATGGTAATAAGGCAGACAGCAATCCGTTTATTAAAGTGGGGAAAACTTAATGTATGCGTTCACGCTCAAGTAAAACTGAATCGAAAACTAGAACAGAAAGAAAGCAAACGAAAATAAGTTTAAGCATAATAAAATTAAAAAAAAAGCAGCAGCAGCAATCGGGGGATTATTAGCCACTTGGCCAGAACTGCAGGCAGCCCAAAAACCGCTCAAACGCAACGAGCCAACTATCCGGGTGCATAACTCAGTTAGTTAGTCAGCTTTTGGGTTACTTACTAGTTAGTTTGTTAAGAAGTGCGCTGCAGTTCAGAACTGTATAATCGGAATGCTCTTGGCCAACATTATTCTGTGCGTGTCCTGCCTGATTGTCGTGGCACAGACTCACAGTTTGCCGCCAGCGTTGCAGTTGGGTGGTGCAATTGTCGCCGCCGTTGAACAGGATGCCGAACAGGTGGCGGTGGCAGAAGCAGCAGCTGCAGCAGAAACAGCTGAGCATCGCTGGCTTCAGCTGGCAGAGCAGCAGCTGCGAATGCTCTTCAGCGATGAGCTGAGCGCTGGCCAAGTGACTGACATGCTGGACAACTGGACAAGCGAAGGTATTTAGCTAAACGTTGAAATCAAATTTTAATATAAATCACATTTTTGAGTTTTATTATTATATTAATATTTATTTTGGATTTAAGAAAATGAGTTCAAATAAATATCAGAGCTTATTCGATTTTTTTTATTAAACAAATTAAAGATTAACTATTCTATGTTTTATATTTTAGCTAAAGCAGATTAAAAATATTTTTTCTTGCATTGTTTCTTAAAAGTTTTAGTTAATTTATACCAAAAAATTATGTTATCCAAATTGTGTGTTATATTTCAAATTATTTTAAATATTTATTATATGAGTGCTAAAAAGTAAAAACTTTTATTTTACACATATCTTTTTATATACAATTTAAAAGCCAATTTTATTACTGTTCAGTGAAAAATGAATGCTTCAATTTTCAGCTCGTGGCAAGCATCGCAAGCACAAGAAGATGCTGAAGATGCTTTATCCACTGCTGGGCGCTGCGGTGCTGGCCAAGCTGGTGTTGCTGCCCTTGATCTTGAAATGGCTAACGGCGCTCTCGGCCTCATCATTTGTCATGGGCAAAATTGCGCTTGTCGCTGCTGGTCTTCTGGCCTTGAAGTCCATGATGACGCACGATCGACTGGAGATCGTGCATGCCACATCATATGCACCAGCACTGAAGAGCTTTCATGCGGATCTATTACCGAGTGGCAGCAGTTGGATGCCTATGAAACAGCATTATATACCACTTAGCGTGGCCAAGGATGGAAAGGATTTTTATAAGCCATTTCTATAAGCAATCAAGTTGGTCTGTTAATGTTTGATATGCAGTGTTAGTTGTTAGCTAATAGGCCAAAATAAAACCACATAACTTAAGTTTACTGCTGCTGCTGCCTGTCTGCCTGTCTGCCTGCTTGCTTGCTTCCAATCACAATTAATTAACACATGGCTAGGCAAATGATGTTACGTGGACCCAAAGCAAAGGCGCACATTTCGACCAGGTCGTCTGACAATGCGTCAATGGGTGCAGAGAGCCGTTATGCATAAAAACGGTTTATTGCGACGGACGAGTCGCGAAGCGATGCGATGGCCAAGACGAACTTCCGCAATTGCGTCGTGTTGCAATACAGGTAAAAAAACACGACAACAACGCGGCTTATGTAAAGCCAAAGGCAAAGCCAATAAACAGGCCGACACAAATCAATCAGCATGCAGCAGATGCATCCAACAACTTGGGTGGGTATTCAGCGAGGGTTGTCACAAAAGTACTTCAATCTTCAATGAAATAGCTATAAATATAATAATAACTTTTTACATTGAATCTTGAAGAGATTCTTCAACTTAAGATGATTTTTCTCTGTGCGTTAATATATATATGCAAAATAATTATGTTTATGTAAGCAGTCAAAGCCAGAACTGAAAATTACCCAACAGTCGCCCCTGAGAATGCCCCCCATGATTGCGACTGTGGCAGAGTTGCGCTTGGGGCAACCTTTGTTTGCGACCAGCAAGTGAAAGTTTGTAGGGCGCACATTTTATGGTAATACAAACACAAACACACAACACACAATTGCAGGCTGGTTAACGCTGGAAACAGCAAAACGCGACAACAAAAACAAAGCCAAATGCTTCCCGCATATCTAACAAATCGATCAACAAGGCGTCGCCTCTGTGTGCCTCTTTTCTAGTTAAAAAAACACAGAGAGTGGAATCATGTGACGAAGACCAAATACCCTTACAGAATTAAAGAAAATTAACAATTTATTTATCAGTACTTTTACTTTTTATATAAACATTTAAATAAAAAAAAAATCAATTACTTCTCATAATAATTAGAAATATTATTTATAAAATCCATACAAGTTTAATAAACTAAAAACTGTTGCAAGAAAACACAGAGTTAGAATCATGTGACGAAGACCAAATACCCTTACAGAGTTGAGGAAAATTCACAATTTATTTATCTGTCCTTTACATTTTATATAAACATATAAATAAAAAAAAATCCATTATTTCTCATAATAATTAGTTTCATAAATTAAAAACTGTTGCAAGCATATTTAATTTTAAGGTTTTTTGAATTTAGTTATAATTTCTTTAACTTTATATTTTAATATGCAAACTAAACATCTCAAATTTTCCAATATTAATTGGAATAATTATTTATAATATAAACACAAAACTAATAATTTGAAAAACACTGGCTAAGATATTGATTATTAAAATTGTCAAGCTTAACCAAAAAATTCTTTTATTTAGTAAAAAAATAAAAATTCAACAATTTGCATTTGTTGTTAGTTTCATCAAAATATTCCATTCTCTCCTAGAAATACCCTAACCATTGATGAAAGTGAAGTTGCTGGCGTGGTTTTGTCATCGTTGTGTTGTTGTTGTTGTTGTTGTGTGAGTTTTTTATTTTTTTTTTTTATCTCTCTGTTGGGCTGACAACATTCTCAGTGGACGCTTCGATGAGTGCGCAATGTTTGCGACTCTCACGGGATTACTTAACCAGACCATTTAGCATAGTTACAGCAACCACAAACAACAACAACTAAAACTTCAATTTTAACTTGAGGTGTTTGTTGTTTGAACATTTGTGTCATCAATTTCACTTTCTTTGAAGCTTGGGCAAATGGCCTAAAAAACAACAACAACAACAGCAACAACAACAATGCGCTGCCATTGTCAACTAACTGATGGCGGCCCTTTAGCCCGTGAAAGTAGTCTTGGCCACTCCCACAGGCACATCTATAGATTTTTCTTAGCTGAAGTTTTTGGGGCTCATGTGACAATTGCTGAGCCAACATTTGGCTACAATGTCAACGATTTTGCAGTGGGAAAAGTGAATTGAATTTTTTTTTGGAGTTTGGACAAAGTGCTCACAACGTTATTGCCCATGAATTTTTCAGAGACACAAGCCCTAAATATATAAAAATAAAAAATAAAAAAGGTCTACTCCAATGCACTTTCTCAGTCGGAGACGGGGTCTGACGAGCTCTACGCACAATATTTACAATTCATATTTGCGCAAATGAAAAGAAAATCAATTTCACCTTTTTAACCCAAAAACGTTCCAAATAGCTTATTTTTGCTGTCATGCGATACTTTTATCTTTATTTCTTTTCATTTTTAACTAATTTGGAAGAAGTTTGCTTTTTGGCTGAATACTTTTTGCAAAAGTAAACAGTTAACTTAAGTCAATAAGTGTTTTTTTTTTTGTTTTTGCAATCGAAGTTCAAGTAAAATTAATGAACAGAAATATATTAAATATTATTATTTTTTCAGAAGTATACTTTTGCAACTTTTGAAAAGCATGTGATATCTTTTTGTTGCATGTATTTATGTTATTTAATTTTATATTTATTTTTTCACTAAAAAAAAAAAAGTATTTTTTGGCGCATTCCACTGTCAGTTAACAAACTTTTTCTCCACATTTTTTGGCATGCCAAATTTAAAGATATTTATTTAATATGCATACAAACACGCAAATGGGTCAATAGAACGCACGCCGATTGGCCCAGACGCCTTAGCAACGTTTGCCAACTCGAGCTGCAAAAAATATGTCTGGCTAATTTAAAAAGTAAACGCGGCAAACGACAACAATTACGAAAGGTGCTTTAACGTTTGATCGACTAAAATGTACCCTGTTTATTACAAAATAAAACCTTTAAAATTATTATAAATTTATGTCTATACTAAAATCTAAATAGATTATTTAATAAGATTCATATTTTTAATGGCACAAAATAAGTTTACCAACTGAAATAACTTACATACACTGCCTATAGGGTATCGTTAATTCGAATTACACGACACTCGACCACACCCACAACAAGCGCACAACACACACACACACTAAAAGAGACAGAGAGAGGGAGAGTATGCGGCACAATTGGTTTATGGCCACTTGTTGCGGCTAATTGAGTGACGCCAGTCAACAACAAATTGTACGCACTCGATATGGGGCTTATGGATTATAAATATATATATATTATATATATATAGATATTTTTGGCAGACTGATTTTGGCAAGGGCCGCCCGCATTCAAGCCTTTGCGAAGCTGTCAGAAACGCATTACCACAGAACGAGAGAGAGAGAGAGAAGAGCCTTTAAAATACGCGGGGGGAAAGAGAAAAAGGGTTAGCAACAATTGACAGCTGTGTGGAGGTAAAAAAGAGAAATTATTTATATGATTGGCATTTAGAAATTTAATTTGATTTGACATTTAACTGAACAATTGTTAAATGACTCACAGAAATATACACACGCCAATCGTTGTTGTTGTTGTTGTTGTTGTTGTCGTTGCTGCAGGAACCGGCGAAATCAGGTTTTTTGCTGCCCATTGCAAATTGCAAAATATTCACTCGAAAAGTTACATAACTTTCACTCCACGCTAAACGACGTCAATGAATGAACGCAAAACTGGACCGCAGCTTAGCCAATACGACCAAAAAAGTGGGTGAGTGGCGAGAGAGGCGAGTGGCTAAAGAGTGCCTGGGGGGGAGGGGGAGGGGAGTATAATAACTGGTGAGTTATCATCAATGAATGCGTGGAACTGATGAAATATTTAGCGTGCCTCCAGCTGCAACCGGCAATCATGCAAATGAGCAGAGCAGCAACAAGTGAATCACTGCCGCCAAACCCGACTAAAGGTATGCGATGCGTACACTGAGAAAATTAAGCAGTGCTAACATTAAATGTGAAATCTGTCTATCTGTCTGTTGGTGTGAAAAATTTAAGTTTAGCACTTGTTCTAAGAATTCACAGAAAATTAGTTGTTGAACTTATTCAAAATTAACGAGGAATTCCAAAAAACGGTGTTTTCCGAATTGATTCTGCACTTCAACTATTCCTGGTATCAAAAATTCAAGAAGGCGATTTATTCATTTATTATTAATTTTAATTTTAAATCTTAGTTACTTCTAATTTGACTTTAGCTGATATTCTACTTGGACCAAGGAAAAGCATTTAAAAATAATTTTCAAAACTTTAGCATAAAATATGTAATTGAAAATACGTGTTGTACTCACTTTTTCTGTACGCTCATAATAAATTTCTAAAATATTAAAAATAAGAATTTAGTACTTACTTACTATTTTTTTTCTGTGTGTGTATGTTGTGCGTATATGGGGTATGTCTAACGTACTTTCTTTTTGCTGTGCCTTTTTCTCAAGTTGTTGTCATATTTCTTTTTCGGCGCTTTTAGGCAGCTAAAAACAATAACTGAAAATAAAGGCGCGTCACTCATACGCAGCGTGTGACAAGCCAACGATGCCAGTGGGTTCCGCTAAATCCACAGAGCAATAATAACAATATTGAGCACACAGCATTTAGTGTCGCATATCGTTGTAATATAAATGAAAGTGACTGAATTGGGTCTTTTGTTTTTGTTTTTGTTTTTTTTGTATTTTGTTGTTCAATTTGTACTGACTGATTTTCAATGGATTGGCTTTAATAAGCCCGCTGGCTTAATAAAATACAAATTGTCTTATTCAGATTTTTTATTGTCGACATTTTCTCAAACAACTCTAAAACATTATTGGCTTACATTTTTTTTTTCTTCGCTCTATGACAGAGAAATGTAGAAATGTTCACGACGAGCGTGTGATCTCTTGGAACGTGACTGGGAAAACATTGATGATTAATCACTTACAGTTGAAAACGTGATTGAGTCCATTTCAATTAAATATGCAAAAAAAAAATAAGTAGAAATAAATTAGTCAAATTTGTTCTCACTTTTAAAAATAGCAAAAAAAAAACTGTTATATATATTATAAGTAATTTATTAGCAGTCCACATAAAAAACTGACTGTATTGAGAATCTAAAACAGATATTTCGAAAATTGCTCAAAGATAATCAGTTGATAACAATATTCAAATGGCAAATAATTAGCACTCGGGCAAATGATTATACCCCAATTCATTGCAACAGTCGCATTTTTGATCCATCGTAAGAGGTGCTAAATGTTATTTCGAAATGGCCAACAAAAAAAAAAAAAGGGCAAACAGAAGATGACCCATTTTCATAAGCAGCAGCTCCATAAATGGCAGGCTCGAAAAATATGCAGCAACCGGATCAATAAATTAGCAAATGTGTGAATATTGCGAGAGTCGAATGAAAGCGGCCTTTAAAGTTGGCTCGAAGCATATAGAGGATGAAGAAGAAGAAGCAGCAGAAGCGTTGCTGCTTTTTTTTTTTTTGGGGAGGGCGTGCATCGATGGCATAATTATCTCAGCCGGAGCTCATCATGGGTGCTCAGCCAATGATGCCAATTGTTTGCACTAAGCTCCACTCGGATGCCGCTCGCTCCACTGGCCAAGTCCAAGTACAAGTTTCTCTCCGTAAACTTGCACGCCGACG
Organism: Drosophila demipolita; assembly: GCA_035042405.1. Lineage (NCBI taxonomy): Eukaryota > Metazoa > Arthropoda > Insecta > Diptera > Drosophilidae > Drosophila > Drosophila demipolita. Next base: position 8,602,696 of record JAWNLI010000485.1, read on the forward strand.
CCGACGTTGACGTCGATGTCGACGTCGACGCTGGCGTTGACTTTGACGTTGAGGTTGACGGATGACGACTTTTTGGGCGGCGTCGGCGTCGGCGTCGGCGTCGCTGCTCAAAAAACAGTTAAGAAGAGGCGGCAGCAAATGAACATATTCACTTAACAAACAAGTTGACTTTATTTTTCTTTTTTTTTTCTTTTTTTATTTGATGTTGTTGTTTGGCCCGTTTGTGGCCGCTATAGTTTTTATTGTTGTTGTTGTTGTTGTAGTCCCCTAGATTTATGCATGTGCTCGGTGCCTTTATTTTCGCGTCTTTACTTTTTGAACTTTTTTTTGGTTAGCTTCCGCAGTCGGCGCCGTTTGTTTTTATTTTTAATTTACTTTTGAAATTGTTTTGTAATGCGCTGCTGCGACGTCGACGGTGAAGCCAGCTGCGCAGCTGCCAGAAAATATCGCTTAATATAAAAGACTTGACGTCTGCAGAGTTATGCATCAAATTCATCTCGAGCTCAGCAAAAGCAGCAGCAGCAGCAGCCAGCAGCAGATAAGGATTAAAACGCGTCGCGTAATTTTTTAACAAAAAAAATATCAATTCAAAAACACCAAAACTAAATCGAAAATGAAAGTGTTCGCCGTTGCCTGTGTGAGCCTCTTGTTGGCCAGCTGCGTCTGGGCCGCGCCCGGCGTGCAAGATAATAAAATCGAAAGTGATAACACGCTCGGAAGGGCAGCCCGCTATTTGGGCGCCTGTCTCGATAGCGATGACATGGCCACCTGCCTGGCCGTTAAGGGTATTACCGCATTGAATCGCGCTGCAAGGAGCAACAACATTGAGCTGGTCAATGGCGTCACCTTCATGAGGTGTGTGTGTGTGTGTGTTTGTGTGTGTTGTTTGTGAAAGTGTGCAAGCTTAGAAAAAAAATATGATCTGAAATTTAGCTATTCCCTTTTTGGCAACTACATTTTAGAAACATTTTTTTTTGGCATAAAAAATAATTTTTTTTTTTAAAGAAACCATTTTTTGAATATTTGCATATTTTTAAAATGTGTTTTTCTAAAAGAAAAAGTTTTCGTGGGCATAAGGAAAAAGTTAAAAAATTAATGTTCATTTGTCTGAAAAGTATAAACTAAAAAGTGGTTTTTAGGATAGACATATATTTCCCCCAAATTAGAGACATGCATTTTTCTAAGTGTTTAAAAGTCAATGAAATTAAAATATGCAAAAACAAGTTACGAAAAATGCTAAAAATATATTTTGCTGTCTTTGCAGAGATCCTGCCAGTCCTGTGCAACGCAGCGGCAAGTCCTTGAGCGAGCAGGATATCTACGCGGAGCTGCCACAAGGCGAGGAGCGCAATGGCCGTCTGGTTGATTTGGCCATCTCGAGTGCTACCGACTTTTTGACCACCCACAATCTGGAATTCAAATTGCCCGCTGAGACCACCCAGCAAGTGGCACGCGCTCTGGATGAAGGTATAAAAATAAAAATCATCTTCCAGCCGGATAAGTGCTTAACTGATTATTTTTTATTATTATAATTTAGGCCGCGGCAAGATCAAGAAGCTGATTGGCCCCATTGCTTTGGCCATTGGCGCCAAGTTGTTCGCAGTGATTCCCTTGGTGCTCGGATTCCTCGCTCTGTTGACCTTCAAGGCTGTGATTGTCTCCAAGATTGCCTTCTTTGTGGCTCTGCTCGTGAGCGGCTCTCGTCTGTTTAGCGGTTTGGGCAACAAGTTCGGTGGCATCGGCTCCCTTGGCGGTGGCTACAACTCCAACGCCTGGTCTGCACCCGCCACCGCTGGCTGGAGCTCGGCAGCCTCCTCGGCATATCCCTATGCACGCAGCATTGCCGTCGATGATGCCCAGGAGTTGGCCTACTCGGGCCAACAGCAGCAGCAGCAGGAACAGCAATAAGCAGTTAGCCGCCTTTGGCCTTTTGGTCAATAGCCAAAAATGTGCCGTCTTAAATTGAAAGTTTAGTTTTTAGTAATTTATTTGAGAGCGCGAAGCTGACGCGTAATTTACATATTAATTTATTGTATTACATTACACAAATCAGCACAATTAGTCATGACAATAAAAAATCGATTAATTACCGACAAAAAAATATGAGTTTTGGTTGTAAACTGTAAAACTGTGGCACGACTTTCCCAAGGCCTAAAGCAAATTAACTGGTTTCTGTGTGCGACAAAAATAAAATACTTGCGTTTGACACTTTGCGACAGTTTGTGGCAACTTGTTTTGTGTGCGAGGCAATTACAACTTTTTGCCTTCTTTGATATATGCACATATATATATATATATATATACAAATTATTCTTTTTATTTGAATTTGGCTTATGCATCGGCTCATAATTAAAATTTGTGCTATGTATGCATATTGCCTGGGCATGTTCATTGGTAAACTTTCTACACAGACGTCACATTAAGTGATCGGTTCAAGATATATACATGTGTGTATATATACATATATATGCAGGCAAGTGCTACAATTTAGCTTTCTTTCTTGCTGCGCAGATTTGTCAAAAGATTTAGAAGCAATTGAAATAGAAAACGCGACACTTGACTAAAAGAGAATGAAATCGAAAGCGAGGTTGAAAGCGGCATGCGTCCACGCGTCTTTCACTAACTGGGCCAAAATGCGCATTAAGTCAACAGCGGCGAGGCATACCAAATATGGCCAAGTACGCCGGCGACTAATAATCGGTTTGATGAAATTCAATGGCATGGCTAATGAGACAACAAGACTGGCGGCGGCCAAAAGAATCTGGCACATAAGCAAATGGAGTCACGTTCCCTTTGGACTGGCCAAAAGGCGTGGCAACTTTGTTGCATGCCAATTAGGATCGGCTAACGGTGGCGTTGGCTTCCAACTTCCAAACCAACTGTCAGCCAAAAGGAAATTGGGGCATTTGCTTATATAAAATATTCATTGAAATAAAATAAAAAAAAACACCAGAAACAACAAAAAATCATATTCAAAATGTTCGGCGACTTCCCTTTCGTTTGGGACGTGGGATGTACGTGAAAATATGGTCAAGAAATTTGTTGTCTTTGGGTGCCCATCGACAATTGGCCGTTAAGTCAGCTACGAGCAGCATATGCATAAAATTTGCATAAATTTTTCATGTTGTTTTTGTTGTTGCTGCTGTGCAGTGTGCAGCGTTTTGGTTATTGTATTTTTTGGCCCGCGATTTCTAGCCATCCAAATTGGACGCGTACAAAATCGAAAAGGTATAAAACTCCGTGCCATTGCATACAATTAATCACAAAGCAATTTCCACTCACAAAACCAACAGCAGTGTTTGCGCTGGAACGGTTTGGATACCACAAAGGATTATCATTTAACAAAAATTCAACCATTCCACCCCAAAAATGTCCGCGAAATTTGTTTGTGTTGTGCTCGTGGCGAGCTTTGTGTGCGGCGCTTTGGCTTTGCCCTCGCAGGATAACAGCGAAAAGGATTTAGTGAATATGCTCAACCAACTGGATAACGAGGATTCTGTTACCCTTTTTGGCGGCCTACGCATCGATCGCACCGAAACCGGTCGCAGCTTTGGCTCCGCCAAGTCGCTGGAATCATTTGAGGATCGTGCCGAACGTTATCTGGAAACGCATGAGCTGAATCTCTCATTCTCTGGCGATGAGTCTGACAATGCCGAGAATATTTACAGCGGACGTGCCATGGAAGGTGAGTAATCCTAAAAAACAATGCCGGCGTTGGCTTTCACTCCAGTGCAACACTGACAGGTTGATTTGTTGCACAAATTGTGCCACAAAATGTGTCGAGTGTCGTAGCTGTCAAGGCTTCATATTGCGCATACGGCTAGTCCACCAGCGGGTGATTGTTGTCCGCTTTGGGTTTAGCTGCGCTCGTGTTGCATACTTTGTGGCGACGAGTGAAAATGTCACTTCAGCAGTTTTTCATTGCATACTTTTTGGCTGCACATACTTTAATTCCACATTGATATTTTCACAGAATCGCGCAGCAAACGCATGAGGAAAATGCTGGTCCCACTGCTGTTGCTTTTGAAACTGAAGAAGGCCATCGTCGTCAAGGTCATGTTCACCATCATCAAGTTCATCTCACTGAAGGCGCTGGCCATCTCCTTCCTTGCCCTCATTCTGGCTGGTAAGTCACTTGATTCGAAAAGGGTTTGAATTGCGTGCTAAGTTTTAACTCTCGTTTGTCAGGTGCCACTTTCTTCAAGGATCTGTTGGCCAAGAAGAAGGATCACATCACCACTGCCTACATCACTGGCAGCCCATTGAACGCTGAGATTGTGCACTCCGATTGGAACCGCAATGGTCAGGCTAGCCCTGCCGATTTGGCCTATAACCATTATGGTCTGGCTCAGCCCTACTAAGTTGGCTAAGAACAGGAAACACAGTTAGCTATCTCTCAAGTCAGCCCTTATCCTTTGCTATCCTATGCTATCCTATACTATATTTTCTATCTTCATATTTTTCGCACTCTTCTCACCACTTTCACCCCCCCTAAATGAGACTTAACCCCTTTCCATGGCTAAATTCGTTGTAGCGTTGTAGTCAATAATTATTTAGTTGTACTTAGTTAGTTAGCTGCGACATACCAAAAACCAAAAATCAAAAAAAAAAAGAAAGAAAATTAATGAAAACATAACGATGACAACCGATAAATACCAAATGCGACTTCGCCAGCCCAGGACAATGCACAAGGAACACATTTATAATACATGCTTGCGCCATATTAATTGCACAATCAAAAATCATGCTCGCCCAGCAAGCATGCAACTCAGGTTCATTAAAACAAAAGCAAAAACAAAAGCAAAAGCAAAAACAAAAGCAAAAGCAGAAAACAAAACAAAAGAAATCGATTTGTAAGCAAACGAAATACTTATGTCTGCTAAATGACTTTACTTACTAAGTATTTATTTCCATAATTTATAGCAATTGAATAAAAAGAATTCATGAAATGCAAATTAAAAATGTGTATTTTCTTTAAGAAAGAAATTTCCAAAAATCTAAAAAAGTAAACAATCGAAATATTTATGTCTAATAAATGACTTTACTTTATCTATTTATTTCCATAATTTATAGCAATTGAATAAAAAGAATTCATGAAATGCAAATTAAAATTGTGTATTTTCTTTAAGAAAGAAATTTTCAAAAATCTAAAAAAGTAAACAATCGAAATATTTATGTCTAATAAATGACTTTACTTACTAAGTGTTTATTTCCATAATTTATAGCAATTAAATAAAAAGAATTAATAAAATGCAAATTAAAAATGTGTATTTTCTTTAAGAAAGAAATTTAAAAAAATCTAACTAAATTTCATAATTTAATTAAAGTGTTTATTTTCTTCAAGAACAAAATTTTCTAAAATCGAACTAAATTTCATTTAATTTACTTTCGGTTAAATTATTTATAAAAAAAAATTGTGTATTTTCTTTAAGAAAGAAATTTTCACAAATCGATAAAAAATTTCATAATTTTTGTACTTTCGGTAAATTTTGTTCAATCATTTCTTTTCATCGATATTACATATTATTAACTGCTTTCAGTTAAATGGCAATGACTCAACCATTTCAACAAGTCATCGGCATAAACACAGCCCAGTTAGTAAGTTGGTCTAATTAGAGTCTAACAAGTCAACGTCTGCTTCTAGCTATGAATTAATTGACTGATGTCCGCTGGGGCACGCGACTTTTATCTGCCCCATAATTAAGCAAGTATTTGTGAATTTTCTTTTTGACTTGTGAAGGGAGAGATGGTCGGGGAGGGGAGGGGGGGGGGGTCTAATGGTGACAAAAATTAGACACACGTTGCGCTACGCTGAGCGCCGGGCCGCAGCGAGGAGCCGCTGAGGAAAGCGAAAGTGCCGCCTATTGGCCAAGTGGGGTTTTGGCTTTGGACTCAGTCGAACGACTCTGGGAAGAATTTCGACCACAAATCGTGGGGTAATTAGAAAAAGTTCAAGACAGCAACGGTCGAAAACTAAACGCGGCAATGACTTTGGTTGGCTATGTAGTTTTCTGTATTGCGTAGTGAAAGGGAAATGTGTATAAAAGGTAAAACCATAAAAATGAGCTGCTGCAGTAGCACCCAACTTACCCAAATCATTAGACGTACTTCAAGACAAAACACAGCATGTTGTTATCCAAGACTTTGGAGTACCTTTTTTATCTCGCCTGCATCGGTTTCTTCTGCAAATACATTGAGGCAGCCAGTTTGCAGCCGACGGATGCAACTACAATACAAATGGAGTCACCACAAAAGAGTCCAGCTGCCTCCTTGAATGAGTGCGAAAGTTCAAAGTTCAGCTGGATGTGCCTGAAGATCGAGTTTGTTAAGATAATCGAACGTTTGGCCGATCAGCAGGAGTTGAAGGTGTTGCCAGGTATAACTGTTGTCAAGGATGAAAATGCAACGGAAATGAAGACTTCCGATCTGATGGCTGGTAAGTTTTGCTAACCAATTGTAATCCATAGTTTTTGTATTTCAATACTTAAGTTTTCAACTTGAAAGCACATAAGCAGTTTATGTTTGAATTCTTAATATAATTAATAACTTAAACAGCCTTTCTATAAAATGAATTTGATAATTTTTGTTTAGCAAAAAGTAAACAATTATTAATTAAAATCGCCTAAATTAAATACTTTCCAATTAAAACATCATAAGTGCCATTTGGCAAGTATCTGTCTTTTTTATTCAAAAATTAAATGTACAAAGAATTTGTTTGTATTCATTAAAAGTAGCTAAATTTAATACTTTCCAATTAAATAATCAGCTGAGCATTTTGGCAAATTTGTTTCTTTACAAAGTTTATTGTAAAAGGAATTCGTTTTTAAACCATTATTTAAAAAATTGCAAAGTGCTTAAAATACTTTTTAATTAATACACATTTTCAAAATAATTTCTACTTGTAATTTGAATTTTTCAGAGGTTGCTCGCAGTTATCCCAGCGATCCGAATACGCGTCTTAACGGTTACATTCTGGCCAAGCTGGAGAATATGTTGAAGACACGCGTTTTGCGCTTTCGACTGCTGGACGAGACTAGCCTGGAGGAGGGACGCAAGCACAAGTTTGGCAAGAAGGGTGGATTGGAGGCACTTGTCGCCGTGGGTGTCATGATGAAGGGCCTACTGCTGGCGCTGGGCTTGGGTGCCATTGCTCTGATGGCCGGAAAGGCGCTAATGACAGCGCTGATGGCCTTAACTCTGAGCGGTGTGCTTGGCCTAAAGAGTTTGGCCGCAGGCGGCGGCAAGTCGACGACTTATGAGATTGTCGCCAAACCCGTTTACACATCCAGTCACTCGCATTCGGTTAGCCACGAGGATGGGCATGGACACAGTCCACACTTTGCAGCTGCCGGCGCTGCTGGAAGTGGCAGCGGCTACGGTTACGGCGGCTATGCACGTTCCCTCAACTTGCCACAGTCCAACCAGTTGTAATAATTTATATTTATATTATTAATTTATTTTATTTATTAACTTGCATTCAGTATTAAACTATGATAAAAAGTAAAAGAGCAAAGAGCTGACAACTGTACCCCATACGTTGGCTGTCTGTCTGTCTGTCTGTCTGTCTGTCGTCGGTCTGTCGTCGGTCTGTCGTCGGTCTGTCGTCGGTCTGTTGTCCACAGTGTCCATCGACCTATGTCACTAATCACGAGAACTGCTGTTTAGTGGCTAACATAGACGCTCTGGCGCCAATGACAAAGTCCATGCTCGCTAATCCATTACCAGCGTCATTAATCTAAGCTGTTCTTGCTGCTGCTGCTGCTGCTGCTGCTGCTGCCACTGGCGAAATGTGTCGAGTTGTTGAGTGCAACTAACGCCATCCTTGCCAATGCGTGCTTCGGCTTACTTACATAAGTCAGCAGATGAGGCCAACGTCGTCCATCACCTGATTCCGATGTGCTAAGGACAACATCGATACGCGAATATATCTGAAGCAGCATTTGGTGTGCGTTTGGGATTAGATTTCGCCCAATTTGTAGTTATGACTTCATTATTGATTTTCCAATTGCGTTGCGTATACGACACGTTCGCCATTTGTCAAAAAATGATGCTCAATTTATGCCTTAGCAAAGCGATTTATGCACTGTATTTGCTCGCGGCTTGCTTCAATAAATTATTGCTATTCTAAGCATTTACTTTAAATTAATAAAGTTTTGCTTTATCTTGTGGCAAACTTCAATTCCACACGGCCCACTTCTCTCACACTCTGCCTTGCTATCTTGATGTCTTGCATATTGCATTTCTTGCTTCGACAAACATGCTAATGTTGATTGCGAAAATTCTTCACACACACACACATGTGCACAACAATTTTGGCAACAAACAAAACATTGGTGCTGCTAATCCTTTGCCCTATTCCCAATGCCCATTCTGAATCGTTTAAGTTGTTTGCGCCACATATTTGGTCGCCAAAAGCATTTCTTTAATTTACATTTGATTCAACAATTTTCTTGCCGACAAACACACACATATATATATATATATGGTATATGACTATATATAAATGAATATAAATCAGAGTTGGTTTTTTTTGCCATACTTGACGTAATTGCAGGCTGACTGGTTTTGTTTAAATTGTTTGGTAAAGTTTTGCGTTGAAAACTTCTGGCCAGCCAGCAAAACAAAAGGCGAAAATTACAGTTTTTATACTTTGATAAAGCAGGTATCGTTGTATATTGGTTTTGTCCGTAATGCTGTCTTTTACACTGTTCGTCCATCTGTCCGTCTATCTGTCTGTATGACCAACTTTTTTCGACTCCTTTGAATGTAGAGCTTCACATATATCGCTCTGTAAAAATGCCAAAGCGAATACAACAAATTTTGAGCCACGCCCACACCTGCACACCCAAAAAGATAAAAGCCTATATCTTCCGCAATTTAAGAAAGTTTCAGCCACGCCCACATCCCATCCCACAATTCCTATATCTACCGCAAATTAAGAGGTAAAGTTGACAAGCCTGAGTTCAAAGAAGATACTACTTATTGTTATCAGTGTATTTCGCAGATGGTTACCAACCCAACCTGCAACGCTCTCCGTTGTGTTTTTTGAGATTTCTGCTGCACAATTATATATATATATAGATATATATGATATATAATAAATGAATATACAACTACATTTATATATTTGTATGTATTGCTTATTGCTTATTATTATTATCACTCTTATCTTTCCTATCACTCTTATCACTCTTATCTTTCTTATCATTCTGATCACTCTTATCTTTCCTATCACTCTTATCTTTCTTATCACTCTTATCACTCTTATCTTTCTTATCATTCTGATCACTCTTATCTTTCCTATCACTCTTATCTTTCTTATCACTCTTATCACTCTTATCTTTCTTATCATTCTGATCACTCTTATCTTTCCTATCACTCTTATCTTTCTTATCACTCTTATCACTCTTATCTTTCTTATCATTCTGATCACTCTTATCTTTCCTATCACTCTTATCTTTCTTATCACTCTTATCACTCTTATCTTTCTTATCATTCTGATCACTCTTATCTTTCCTATCACTCTTATCTTTCTTATCACTCTTATCACTCTTATCTTTCTTATCATTCTGATCACTCTTATCTTTCCTATCACTCTTATCTTTCTTATCACTCTTATCACTCTTATCTTTCTTATCATTCTGATCACTCTTATCTTTCCTATCACTCTTATCTTTCTTATCACTCTTATCACTCTTATCTTTCTTATCATTCTGATCACTCTTATCTTTCCTATCACTCTTATCTTTCTTATCACTCTTATCACTCTTATCTTTCTTATCATTCTGATCACTCTTATCTTTCCTATCACTCTTATCTTTCTTATCACTCTTATCACTCTTATCTTTCTTATCATTCTGATCACTCTTATCTTTCCTATCACTCTTATCTTTCTTATCACTCTTATCACTCTTATCTTTCTTATCACTCTTAACTTTCTTATCACTCTTATCTTTCTTATCACTCTTATCTTTCTTATCACTCTTATCACTCTTATCTTTCCTATCACTCTTATCTTTCTTATCACTCTTAACTTTCTTATCACTCTTATCTTCCTTATCTTTCTTATCATTCTTATCATTCTTATTACTCTTATCACTCTTATCTTTCTTATCACTCTTATCTTTCTTATCACTCTTATCACTCTTATCTTTCTTATCATTCTTATCACTCTTATCTTTCCTATCACTCTTATCACTCTTATCATTCTTATCACTCTTATCACTCTTATCTTTCCTATCACTCTTATCACTCTTATCATTCTTATCACTCTTATCACTCTTATCTTTCTTATCATTCTGATCACTCTTATCTTTCTTATCATTCTTATCATTCTTATCATTCTTATCATTCTTATCTTTCCTATCACTCATATCATTCTTATCACTCTTATCTTCCTTATTTTTCTTATCATTCTTATCACTCTTATCTTTCCTATCACTCTTATCACTCTTATCATTCTTATCACTCTTATCTTTCCTATCACTCTTATCTTTCTTATCACTCTTAACTTTCTTATCACTCTTATCTTCCTTATCTTTCTTATCATTCTTATCATTCTTATTACTCTTATCACTCTTATCTTTCTTATCACTCTTATCTTTCTTATCACTCTTATCACTCTTATCTTTCTTATCATTCTTATCATTCTTATCACTCTTATCACTCTTATCTTTCTTATCACTCTTATCACTCTTATCTTTCTTATCTTTCTTATCACTCTTATCATTCTTATCATTCTTATCATTCTTATCATTCTTATCATTCTTATCTTTCCTATCACTCATATCATTCTTATCACTCTTATCTTCCTTATTTTTCTTATCATTCTTATCACTCTTATCTTTCCTATCACTCTTATCACTCTTATCATTCTTATCACTCTTATCACTCTTATCTTTCCTATCACTCTTATCACTCTTATCATTCTTATCACTCTTATCACTCTTATCTTTCTTATCATTCTGATCACTCTTATCTTTCTTATCATTCTTATCATTCTTATCACTCTGATCACTCTTATCTTTCTTATCATTCTTATCTTTCTTATCACTCTTATCACTCTTATCTTTCCTATCACTCTTATCTTTCTTATCACTCTTAACTTTCTTATCACTCTTATCTTCCTTATCTTTCTTATCATTCTTATCATTCTTATTACTCTTATCACTCTTATCTTTCTTATCACTCTTATCTTTCTTATCACTCTTATCACTCTTATCTTTCTTATCATTCTTATCACTCTTATCTTTCCTATCACTCTTATCACTCTTATCATTCTTATCACTCTTATCACTCTTATCTTTCCTATCACTCTTATCACTCTTATCATTCTTATCACTCTTATCACTCTTATCTTTCTTATCATTCTGATCACTCTTATCTTTCTTATCATTCTTATCATTCTTATCACTCTTATCACTCTTATCTTTCTTTTCACTCTTATCTTTCTTATCACTCTTATCTTTCTTATCACTCTTATCTTTCTTATCATTCTTATCACTCTTATCTTTCCTATCAATCTTATCACTCTTATCTTTCTTATCACTCTTATCACTCTTATCTTTCTTATCTTTCTTATCACTCTTATCACTCTTATCACTCTTATCTTTCTTATCACTCTTATCTTTCTTATCACTCTTATCACTCTTATCTTTCTTATCACTCTTATCTTTCTTATCACTCTTATCCCTCTTATCTTTCTTATCACTCTTATCTTTCTTATCTTTCTTATCATTCTTATCATTCTTATCACTCTTATCTTTCCTATCACTCTTATCACTCTTATCTTTCTTATCACTCTTATCTTTCTTATCACTCTTATCCCTCTTATCTTTCTTATCTTTCTTATTTTTCTTATCATTCTTATCATTCTTATCTTTCTTATCACTCTTATCTTTCTTATCTTTCTTATCATTCTTATCATTCTTATCACTCTTATCTTTCCTATCACTCTTATCACTCTTATCTTTCTTATCACTCTTATCTTTCTTATCACTCTTATCACTCTTATCTTTCTTATCACTCTTATCTTTCTTATCACTCTTATCCCTCTTATCTTTCTTATCACTCTTATCTTTCTTATCTTTCTTATCATTCTTATCTTTCTTATCACTCTTATCTTTCTTATCACTCTTATCACTCTTATCTTTCTTATCACTCTTATCTTTCTTATCACTCTTATCCCTCTTATCTTTCTTATCACTCTTATCTTTCTTATCTTTCTTATCATTCTTATCTTTCTTATCACTCTTATCTTTCTTATCTTTCTTATCATTCTTATCTTTCTTATCACTCTTATCTTT